>VZTL01061995.1:0-28975 GCA_013400535.1 Scopus umbretta | reverse complement strand
TTATTAATCCTCCCAGTTTAGTTTAATGTGACGAAAGTGTAACCAGTTTAGTGTAACTGCTCAGCTACACTTATAGTCTAGAAAGGAGAGGAGGAAAGAGATTGCATTACTGTAACACAGATGAAGAAGAAAGTTTTAGGAATATCTTCTTTATCCAGAACAATTTTACAGAGGATGAAATATTACATATTTGTATGATATAAACTCTCAGTCAAAGAAACTTGACCTGTATTCAGACACAATAAGTGTTCAAAAATGCAACACATGTTTTCTAGAAAGCTCTTGAGATATTTATTTTTGTTTAATTAGGAAAACATTGTCAGAAACAGTTAGAATATCTCTATTTAAAATGAGTGTTTAATTTTATCATTTATTAGAGAATAAGACTAAACAATTATTGCCTTTTCTGAAATGTAGGTAAGAGAATAAAAGGTAGCCTGCACTTGCATGAAAAAACTAACACAGCTTCACAAAGAGTGATCACTCCATCTGATGTACTGAAATGTGACTGTGTGCAACAACCCAGAAGATTGACCACCATTTCATGTAGAAAGGACAGAATTTCAATAACTGCTCTGCAAGTCACAGTGGTAGGACTTGATAGAAGTAAAGCTGATGATACCATCAACAGATCCCAGAGTGGAAGACATCTTCTCCACCTTTGCTGGAAAAGTTTGCAAAGGCTTTTTATGATAAAGAAATCCAGATGGTTGTAATGCAGTTTCTAGAACTGTCTATATTTATCTGGACTATTTCTATGGTAGTGGAGCCATCCTAGAGTGGCTCTCCACCCACATGAATTGATCCTGTGTCTCATAATTTGTGTCTACTATATTTGCTATCACTAAAAGACATTGGATACTGCAGCATATATAGACCTCTCACTCACAAACTATGATCTTAAGTTTGATTATCTGTGTTTTTCAGGCCATATTTCCTTCTGAGAAATCAGATAAGAGCATCCCTTTTTAGCAAGACATTTAGTTTTCTTTTAGGGATTCGAAGTTCTGGTGAGTTGTCCAATGTTTAATTACCCTACTGCTAGGAAAATGCAGTTATTGTGCTATTTCAAGGTTGAATTTATCTAGCTTCAGTTTCCAGCCATTTGATCTTGTTAGGTCTTTTTCTCCAAGACTATAAGACCTCCAGTATCAAGTATTTGTTCTTTGTGTCAGTACCTGTTCACAGTGATCAAGACACCTCTCAACCTTTCTATTCAATAAATTGAACTCCTTAAACTTCACATCATAAGACTTGTTTTCCAGCCTCTGAATAGTTTTTTGTCTGGTTTTATTATTTCCACTAACTTTATAAGGGGGTAGAGTTAGTCTCTAAGATTTAGAAGATACATCCACTATCACCTCCTCTTTTGCTTCTACTGCCATTTCATGACTGTTAAAAGGGATATTCCAAAATGAACTCTCTACAAGTTTATATAGTGGAAAGGTACTCAGATAAATGTGTACATTCATGTGACATTGAATGGTGAAGTGTATACAGAAGCAGCAGGTACAAACAAACTCTCACATCACTCAGACACCTTCAGACCATCAATTCCACCAAATATCTGTTTTGTCCTCCAGCAGTTGTGACAGTATCTAATTTCAAAGCTAGATTTTCCATATGACTCATAAATAATTTATTTTTCTGTTGTTAACATTTTCAAGATAATGTTTTTGCTAGTCTTTCTCCTTCAGGATTTTTTTACTTAGTAGTTCATGCTACATCTTATTTATCAAGAAAGGCTTTGCAAATACTGGAATTCTTGGACTTTTCAAAGTAAATGTCCATTTTATTTTAAGCTGTTTGCTTTTCCAAAATACCCAGAGCAGATCTTTTACACCTCATCTGAATGAGCAGTTCAGAATGAAAAAATAATATATATTGATAACAGTTATATGCTAATTCATTAAGGTCTGCCATTACCTGAGTGCTAATTAAAGGGAAAAATAGTTGAAGGATAAAGTAGGGCTTGCAAGCATATCACACACGGGTTCTTTCCTAATATATTTCCCGTCTATCACACTTATTACTGCAGGGTGGGCTGACAGGTTAATTATGTACTTGCAGGCGAACTGATACAGAGGATATTACAATCTCAAAAGCAAACACTTATAATCATTTTATCTAAACAGAAGACAGCCTCACCTTGATGAAGGTCTACATTTAGTGAACATTTAAGGCAACAGTCACTGCACTCTCAAGGAAGATACCTGATAAACTATCCATCAGTAGATACCAAGCCAGTAATATATAATATGCGCTGCAAGAACTTAACCAATTCGTATGCTAATGCATGGAAAAAGAAGACTGATTTTGTGATGAAGCCACAGGAGTGGGATTCACAGAATTCTGCTTTAATTTCCAGGTTAATTCATTTCCAGATTTCACATGCACATGTGCTCCTTCTGTTGTGAAGCACAGAATTTCTTGCCTATTCTGGAACAGGCAAATGCATCAGCTGATCATGGATTATGTTCATCTATATCTAAAAAATATTTTGCCAGATTTGGAGAAAGCTGCTGCTGTATTGAGTACTTATGAATTACCTGACTCCTGGAAGGGCCTGTTTGAGGAGAGGCAAGAAAACCTAGTCTCACAAAGAATATTTTTACTTGATAGCTGAAGATGTAGCTGCAGTCAAATCAGAGATCTTTATATATTTTATTTAGAAAGAAATCCCAAAACTTAAGTCCATTAAGTCCTGACATTTTGAGGTTTCTTGAATTCTTGTTTCAGGTTTTTCCCCTCAGTTAATCTGTTTTCTTTTTCAAATGGGCTGCATTACTATTCATGTTCCTTCTTCATTTACCTGTCATATTTAACACTCAAACATTTGATGTTATTCATTCTGTACTTTGTGTTTGTTTGTTACTTACTACAATCAAACCAAGGCAGTAGTTAAATAATAATACCTAAATATCCATTCAATTCTTTTTCTACAAAATTCAGAATGCATCATAATGCATTTTACCTCCCTCTGTACCCCAAAGTTACAAAAGAAGTTCTATATCTGCTGTTGGGTTTACATCAACTTTTCATAAAGGTCCAGCAGAAAAAAGGCTGTGCATAACTATTACTTCCCTCATATGGAGCTGGTCTTAACACAAGAATAAAATATTCATCAACTAAATTATTCAAGGAGTAATTGTTGGTATTTGTTGAATAATATATTCTGTTCATGGTGTCTGAATACTACAAGAATGAGGTGAATAAATTATATGAGAAAGCAGCAAAATCATTGACTTGCATTTGTTGAATAGCATTTGACCTAAGCTAAATGTAGTTTGATAAAAACACAGCATAAGAGAACAAAAAGTTTTACCTTGTTTTCCTTTCTAACAAAGAGTATGGCTTTAGGTATGTATTGTAATGGTCCTTAAGCTGTACAACAGATGTTTAGAATTGACAACTAGAACAATAATATGCTACACAGTGATTTTCAGACAACACAAACCACAATATTTCTTCCCTTCAGAAAACATTTATTTTATTGCTATAGAAAGCATCCTAGTAAGTGGGCCATAGTGATTGTAAAAGTAACTTAAGTTCTGTTTATTCAGTATTAGAGTTTATATGTCCTACACATTCAGCTATTTTACTCCCCTTGCATACTTCCTGGAATCACATTCTTCACTACAAGAACAAATATTACACTATTGAAAAAATACACATGCTTTTATTTAAGAGTAACACTGAACAATTCCACATGAATAGAAAAAGCCCAATTTTCAGCAATGAGCTGTTTCATCTAAGAAACCTATGAACCAGGAATCCCAGTCTGAATAAATAATGTGGACACCACAACACGTGCATGTTGAACAGAACTGGCAGTCCTTCAATTTGATACTGACTTGCATAATGACAAATATGATCCAAACAGAAAAGTCTAGCAGTTTAATTCAAGCTGCTTCTATGTAGGTGGGAGGTATGTTAAAAAGGAACAACTATGTTTGAAAAAGTTAACATTGTCATTGTCTTGTGACTAATATTCATTGAGGTGATGTCTTAACTGCAAAGGACTGCTAACACCTCAGTTCACACAAAGGAATTTCTGATTCTTCCAATACGCTGGCCTCCTCGCTCTCTAAGAAAACATCCACATGTACAGAGCATTGGACCAATTCAAATGTAATCAATAAAGTTGCCAGATACCCCACCTTTAACACTTACTTGGAAACTAGAACAAAAAGAGAGTGGTATGGATTATACAGGTCCCCCATGCACCATTCATAACTTATTGATACTCATGAAAAGACAATTTTAAACCATCTTTTCACAGTCACACAGTAATTCACATTGCATTGACTGTTTCCTACAACTGTAATCAGAGATTACCTTAAAACATGGAGTTTAGTCTGTGCAATGTGTTAAAAATGTGCTCAGTAGGTGCACATCTGTGTGGAGAAGAGGCACAAAAATGTGTTCCCTTTGGTTATTTCTTCATCCAGCAATACAGCAACTGTCATTTTATAGAAAATCATATTCTGATTTATGAATCTAATTCTGTATACTTTGGGAGAATTTATCTTCCTTGTAAATATTATTACCAGTACTGACTATGTGAATAGAAATGCTGGTTTCTTCAGATATCTCTTCCCTGCCCCCAACACCACCATGACCAGCTTACTAATTACTAGGAATGCTATTCCTGTTGGTGACTGCAGCCTTGATTGCTATGAGATTCCAATGCTGTCACCAAACCCAAGGTGCAGACTTCACCTGGGAAAAGAAGCATGCAAATATTGCATGCAATAAAAAGAAGAGGAATACTGGCAAAAATAAAGCAGACTTGTCTCAGACAAGGTTAGGTTTCAAAGCTTTTCATACAGTCCAGCAGGTTATTTAACTCTCTCTTAGTTTTGAGAGAGAGAGAGAGAGAAAAGCTATACTTGAGTCTTTCCTCTTTTTTATAAGACAGCTACTTTGTTGCTTCTTGCAACATAGACAAATTACTCTAAAAAGATGTTACTCTCCATTGTTTGGCACACACAGACATGCCATCAGAACTGACTTTTGTATCATGTTGTTCTTTTGCTGAAGTAACGGTAGCTGCCTGTAACATGCTACCAGATTAGGGTAAAATGTGCTTCCTGACTTATGAAAGCCATTTTTCCTTTCTTGGACCATTGTGCTGAAACAGAAGCTTTTGTTTCATCTTCTTACTTGTCTAATAAATCCAAATCTTAAAATGCTTCTCTTTTAGACTTAAATTAGGCTTTGATCATCTTTCTCTGGAATAAATTCACCTGTAAAAAAGGTTTCTGAGAATGTAGTTTGGAATTTACCCTATAACTTGTGAAACAGTTGGTTTTCTAATCTGTTTGAGAGGAGAGCACAGTGAAGACTCTTTTGCCCTTGATTTAAATTGTTGAAATCCAACAGATTGGCTTGTATTTTGAGGTTATAAATGAGTACTAAATATGTTCTCAGAAGGAGAATGTGAGTTAGTCATATTGGAAAAGAAAACATCATAAAAACTTATGACTCTGGTGAGATTATGATGAGTGGAAGGAAGAGCCAAAGGAGAAAGATAACAGTAAATAAAATGAAATTATGAGAACGGTATTGGGAAAAAATTAGTAATTAAGACAGACATTTATTCTCAGTCACATACTAATTGGTAGCCATATACTTGGAAGAGGAAAGTTTATAGTGTTTAGCTACCACCCTGTCTTTTAAAATTACCATCACCATGTATACATGCTAGGTCCCATAATATGAAAGCAGTCATTTAACTATGTATTCCTTCTCTCTACTTCGCAACTGCATCTGGTTCTTTAGAAATCTGCATAATATTTACATAATGAGACTCAGACCCTAATATGCCAAGCAATACTTCAGCAAGCTTTCCTTCTAAACAGCTATTATAGGACAAAGAGTGGGAGGGAAAAAACAGTAACAGAGAAGTCGCTGGTCTATGCTTTAGCAATACATCTAAATGGCAAAACCTATCTCCAGGCTTTTAGCTTGTGCTATTTCTGCAACACTTACTGTTGTCCTAATATCAGTATTTGTTCTTTCAGTCTCTAGCCTGTTAATTTTCTTTTAATAAAATTAAAATTCATGTTTCTGAAGATTGTATACGCCAGACTATGTCAACACAAGTATGATGCTAGTTAGCTTCTATTTCCCACTAAAGTGGTGCCCCTGACTGTCCCCTGACTCCTAGAAGTGGAAAAGTATGGCAAACTAACAAAAATTGCAGGGAATCATACTGTGTCTCCATCTGAAGTTCCTACAGGGCTATGGAACCCTACAGAGAAACTCACCAAAAACTCTGCTGGATCTTACACACTTGTAGAGAACAAAAGAAAGTCTTTTAACTTTTTTTTTTTTTCTGTGTGCCTCCTGTTGATCTACATTTTTTCCTGGTCATTTCCTGTAAGACACTACATTTGAAATGGACATTTCATATTCCATAAGCATAATTTTCTGCTGTATTCTTTCCTTGTGACCTCATGAAAACAAGGAAAAGGGTAGAGGGATCAATTTTTAAAAGGAGTTTGATTTATGATACTTTGTTGCAGATTTGGTTCTTGGTAAAAAAGAAACTGAAGTGCTACAGGCTTGAAATACCTGAGCTGTTGTATAGGCAAATTATGCTCTGTCTTGAGCTTAGCCTGAATACAGTACATGTTTAGTAATCTCTCCTAAGAATGTCTAGCTGGTCGATATGCTTCATGGACTTAATTTGCTTATTGCCTTCAGTTTTCATCACATGGCAAATTCATTTATACTGATTGCTGCCCAGGAAAATGCTATCATACCTGCAAGTATTTCCACCCAAATGCAAGAAAAATATTTCCATGATAGTTATGACCCTATTTATTTGCTTTAAAGCACTCATATGAGAGAAATTCTGTTTGTTGGAACATTTGTCAAATGTGAAAGTGCCATGAATATGCATACAAGCATGTATTCACACAAACATTGATATCACATGTGCTTGTGTGACCTTTATGAAAGCTTTCTGTGGGCTGAGAGTTGGAAGAAGAAGAAAGGAGGGGTTTGGCAGAGAAATAGCAAGTATGACTTTCTCCATAAAGCCTACAAGAAAATGAGCAGCTGTTGTGGAGGAAGTAAAGGACAATATGCAAAACAACCATCAGCATGAACATGGATGTTCACCATGTGGTACTTCAAAACTCAGGATCAACCTGTTTATTCATCTGTGTACCTGAACTCAGCCAGGAAAGAGAAAGAGCATTTAAACCATGTTTCCTCTTCTTATGTCACCAAATGAAAGGGCAGAATAGGTTGTAGCTCTTCAGTATGCTACAAGCAGTAGGAACAGATGCTGAACAAAATCCATGGACGTATACAAAGATCTCTGCATACATTCAAGAAGCTCATGCTTTTTTTTCTGTTTATCTTACATCAGAAGTGCCTTTGACTGACTGTCAAGGTTTAACCTGGCACGCAGCTAAATACTACACAGCTGTTTTCTCATTTCCCGCAAGTGTGATGGGGGAGAGAATCAGAAAAAGGTAAAACTGGTGGGTTGATATAAATAAAATTAAACAGGACAGAAAAGGAAAGGACAATAATAGTAACAATAAAAGAATATGCAAAACAAGTGATGGACATTGCAATTGCTCACCTCCCGCTGACCAATGCCCAGCCAGTTCCCAAGCAGCAGACACCCAGTCATCTTTTCCCTTAGTTTATAAACTGAGCATGACATCATATGGTATGGAATGTCCATTTGGTCAGCTGAGGACAGCTGTCCAGGCTGTGTCCCCTCCCAGCTTCTTGTGCACCCCCAGCCTGCTCACTGGTGGGGCAGTGTGAGAAGCAGGAAAAGACCTTGGCTCTGGGTAAGCGCTGGTCAGCAACAACTAAAACATCAGTGTGTTATCAACATTATGCTCATCCTAAACCCAAAACACAGCACTATAGCAGCTACTAGAAAGAAAATTAACACTATCCCAGCTAAAACCAGGACACTGACGAGTACCAATATTAGAACATCACAATAATTAGTAACGTTGATTGTACTGGCCCCATACAGAGAACTGATGAGGTACCTGGCAATGATATTGTGTGGAGAAATCTTATGACACAGAGGAAGCAGTTGGACAGTGGAGAGAGATGGCAGGAGAAGACAGCACAGTAGCACAGAAGTATTAGCCTTTGATGACCGAAGTACCTTCAAGAACATGCACACCCTGAAAGACGTTATCTGAAAAGTAATTGTAGTGTTAGAACCATGGTAGAGAAATTGGGATTGAAGCAGAAGCAGGAAGAGAAGAAAAAATCTGTTAGGCAAAAGAAACAAAGATTTTTCTGAGGACATAAAGAAGTCATGTTTTTTTGTGGTCCATTTTGGCCATGAACAGGACAATATACTCTGCAAATTAAACTTTATTTTGTGAGCTCATTAGAAAACAAACAAATAGAAGAAAAGAGGGCTCAATCCTCTTTGTACAAACTATTCTAACACATGAATTCACCAATTAATCACTCAATTAATGAGATTTCTAAATCTCACAAGTTCTCTAAAACATAACTCGTGACTTGCAACTCCTAACTCATAACTTGTAACTCATGCACCTACCAGCAAAATAGTTACCTAGCTGATGGTGAGAGTGCTCATCCTTCCCCCTCTGTCACTGTGCAGGTGTCCCCTGTATCAGACCAGGAAGCACGAAAGCCTCAGCAGTCTAGCTGCTGTTGGATCTGCTTTAAAAACTTTTTGGGTAAGCTGATGCATTTACATCTTCCAGCTTGGAAGTTTGGTCTATACCGTTTCCTTTAGTTAGCAGATTTGGCAAAAAACTGCTAGATAGTAAATATACAAGGATTATGGCTGCAGGAAATGGCGAACTGCAGTGATAATGGTGGCATAATGACCATTAGCTCCTTCTGGCCATTGTGTCCTGCCTAAGTGTCGCCCTCACTTTGACCTAATGGTGCTGCTCTCAGCACACATTAGCATGACCTTAGCATGAGCAGTGACTTAGCCAAAATTTTAGCAGGAGGTGAGTGAACAGTCATGTTTGCAGCATGTGCCTCTGCCTTTAACCATATCTCCCTGTGAATTTTTCTGCAAAATACAGGTAAAGAGGTAAAAATCTTTTCATACAGTATCATTTTGTGACTACAGTGGACAACTGTAGGAAAGTCCATGTCTTTCATGGAACCGATGCTTTATTTTCTCAAGAAAGAACATTCAGTGAAGGGAAATGTTCATTTCCAACATTTATTCATAGGGCTGCATATATTTACATACATCCAATCATTATAAACATACAGTTTTGAAAGGTGACCTGAGGGAAAAAAAAAAATTCTTCTAGAAGATATAGAAAAAACTAGCGTACACATACGATACACAAAGAAGAACTTGAAGTCCCTCAAACTTTTAGTAAACAATAATTTTCAGTCCTTCCCCAGGGCTGACATAAGTGATGACTGAGAGGTGTGGAGACCTTGCCTACTGCTTTCATCAGATGAGGAGTGGCATTCCACTGATACTACATGACAGTATCAATGGAAAGATGCAGTATCTGCATTTTTTTTCTGCAACAAAACACATAAATATACTTTAATAATAACAATTTTTATTTGCTTTTCATAAATGTTCATATAAGAGAAACTTTGTGAACAATAATGTTTTAAAAAATTTAGTGCAATTACTTTGAGTAAATGCATCAAGAAAAATATAAAATTTAAAAGAAGCTAAATGTTTTCTCATTCACTCAAGGAAGGAATCACACATTTTGATAATGCTCTTGTATACATCATTAAAAAGACAGATGAAAAAAGATGAAAGGAAAAAAGAGAAAAGGAAAAAAGAAGAAGGGAAAGGGAAAAGGGGAAAGGGAAAAATTTACAGTGCTTTCATGTTCCATATTCCTGGTTATTATCTTGTTATGATCTCCATCTCTCCTGTGCACCTTAGACCGCACAGCATTAGTTAAGATCTCTGCCTTCTTATAAAAATTGTATCAGTCAAGGAGTGAGAGAATGAAATGAGCTTTGTTTGGAACTTCCCATAAATTTCCACTGAATGTCACTTTTAAGGCCACAGTTTCAACACACTCATGGCCTGTTTAGGTACCTAAATGAATCTCCAGTTTTTAGTATGTTATGAACATAACAGAGGCTGCAATCTTCTTTTCAGAAATGGATCATAGCATTAGTAACTGCATGCTGAAAACTGTGGAAAAAATAGACTTTAACTGGTCCCTAAGTGGGCTTAGACATTAAAAAGCCTGAATTACTTTCAGAGAGATGAAAGGATATAGAATACCTTTTATTTATCATTATTTTGCTATGCTTATCTCAGTTATTTTCAAAATTCATTCCCATTTCTGATTGTTGAGCATTAAGTCCTGATCACTTCTGAAAATCCCAAAGTAGTTAATCAATCACACAAACCAAGTGTTGACTGGTTGTCATGAACAGCTCTCACAAAACCCTTATTCTACAGATTCATCTGACATTTGTTTGTAACAAAGAAGTAAATGAAGACTATCATCTGTATGGACAATAGCTTTAAAGGAAAAAGGTAAAAATGAAGGGAATGAATGATTTGTAGGCTATTTTTTCTGTCCTTGAGATATTGTCAATAATGTTTCTTGAGGGTTAATTTGTCTGCAGTTCTTCAACAGATGACAGGAAACATGAAAGGCATGTAGGTAAAACAGCACATCGTATGCACAAGACTCCGTTGCATATGCATGTGAGGACAAACTACCTCTGACCCCAAAGGGGTGTGGAAAGCAGGGCATCTTTCATTTGATCTTTGCAACGTATCTCATCATATCTCATTCCTGCAGCAGTGAAATCATGAGGGTTCAACACCAGGTGCAGCCTTTCCAAACTCACTGGCTCTCACAGGGAGGTGCTGCGGGGGCTCTGTGTGCACCAGCAGCTCTGCAACCTCTTCCCCTACTCCTAGGGGTTTGGCTGCTGCCATTCAGGGCAGGCTCTGAGATGGTGTGACTGTGTAACCTTGCACAAGCATGTAGTTTATGTTCCTAACCTGAACCATACTCTGGAAGAGTCTGTCACTCTCCGGGTACTACAGGGAACAATTACAACCCAGATAACCTCCTGGGTTATAATAATTTCTTAAAACCGGATGCATGAAAACACCATTAAAAGTCAGAGAATTACTCCTTAGAAATGTTTCTTCTTTAGCACACCTGAAACTGATTGAAAGTAACTTCAGAAAGCAACCTCTTTAATTTTAGTAACTGTAGGAAAAAAGGAGATAGCTGCCCAAAAATCCAAGTGATTCTTTTAATAGACCTTGGAAGATATGTTACTTTGTTGGAATATAAGAAGGAAACACTCTGCTCAGCAGAAAAATCAGAATTTTTTTGGAAAGATTAATATCACTACCTGTCCAATCCTATTCCATGGTTTAATTTGTTTGGGTTTTAAGATCAAATGCAAATTATGATATCTCCTGAAAACTGCATCAGCCAAAATTTTTCATATATCTACCACAATTTTAATGAATTTAAAAAAGACATAAGAAAGAAAGGATATAAAACTTGCTGTTTCAAGGCTTTTAGGCTGCTCTTCAACCACTCAGTCTTAGTGGAAAACATATGTAGGGACATAATCTCCATTAGATGACTATTTCAGTACTACTTAGACCTTTCAGTGACATGGGTGTTACTGGTCTATCATCTGCCCCAGATACAATGCTGAATACCTTACTCAGATGAGCAGATCCTTACCTAATATCAAGGTTTGTCTCTGGTTTAGTGTAAGCAGAAATGTTTTCAGTCATGTTTCCTCTGCCACATAGACTGTTGTAGGTTTTAAAATCTTTATGCTGTAAAAACTGGTTATGGTACAGTTCCTATAAATTCTGTCATTCCAAATGCCAGTGTTCTTAAACAAACCATACTGATAAGTACAAAAGAAGGTGCAAAATCAGTCATGAATAATTAACATTGCAGAGAAAGAACTGTTCTTTTGCAACCAGTAAATGTACAAAAACTTTTGTTAATATGAATATCACACTGTGTCCAAGGCTAAGACGAAGGAAAAAAAAAATCACATTTAATAATTAGTATTTGCTCAAAATTAATCCTTAGACCACATAATATGTAAGTCACTGTGGACATATATTCATTTCTAAGCTCAGCAGAAGCAGTGGCATTTCAGACATCAGTGCATCAAACCACTAAAAATTCTGGTTAATTTTAAAGCAAATACTGAATATGTAATTGTGAAACTTTTGTAAGGTTTCCTCATTCCTGTGATAATAGAATTTGCTGCAATAGACTATGAGAGGTAAAAAAAGATAATTTAATGCTTATAGCTAGTTTGAATACATCTGCAGATAGAAAGTTTACAGGAAAAATGTAGAGGAAAATTACACTCTGAAATAAATATAAAATATTTTCAAAGCAGTAGTAGCCATGTCCATGGGAATCCTTCTGACTGTCACCTAGTATTCTGTGATATTTGGAGGAACTCCTGGGAGATAGCCCTTGTTTCACAGTTCAGAGAAATCGTACATAGACATGAAGCAATAAATAAGAGCTTCTTGCAAAAGCAAGTAGGGTCTGCAGCGTGCTGTGGCAATATTTATATTGCTTCAGAATTTATTGAACTTTTCAGAGTGTCAGGAAGAAAATGATGTATTTAGGGAAAATAGAGAAAAGAAAAAGGAAAAAGGAAAGTTAGTCCTAATGTACTCCACTAAGAGAATTAGAATTAATGTTTGGATTCCTTACACAAACAAAATAGTTAACTGTTCTGGTATGTGAGAAGCAAAGCTTGTTAGATTTATCTTTTTGGAATTAGATTCTGTCTATATACGAATTAATTCAATATCCATATTTTTTAAAAAATAATCTGTTAAATGTGAGATATAAGAGGAAAAACTATTCTGAATGTATAACAAGTTTTTCTATACTTCCAGAAAAATGCTGGAGAAAATCCCAGAATTCAGTGAAAAAGATTTTTACTTGAATGTTAGAAATATATCTGGGTGATTAGTTTAAGTGCCTGTAATCATAAATAACTTTTAATGAAGAACTGATTTAAAGACAGTTCCAAATCTAATACTGAACTAAAACAAATGCAGAAGATGCATGCAGAAATAGTGCAAGTAGTGGCAAGAAGACAAACAATGAAATAAGATGTTTTTCAGCAAATACTGATGTCAATTATGAATACCAATGTATGTCAGCAGTGAGGATGTGAGACTGCAAGAAGCGCAATCTTGACACAGGTTTTGTAATACTCTGTTGCTGTGCTTGAAATGATTCCTCACTAGAAAAGTATGGATAAGCTATTATCGAACTTAGGTTGTTTGCATGGACATGTCAGGAGTAAATTGACTCCAACTTTTACTAACAGAAAGCTAACAGCTAATGGGGATAGTAATTTCTGTGTGCCATATGGCACACACATGAATATTTTCTAATTTTGTTCCATGAATATTATCTGTTCATTTTTGTATGAGCACATTGTGTTATAATTATTAGTACTGCTTCTGGCTGAAATAAACAAAATATGATTATTGGAAGGTTAAATGAGAAAAAAAGACAACAGCACCCTCTCTGCAATGGAAATTATGCCAAAGAATCAGAAAGGACTGTGGCACCCACTTTTTTAAAAATGCATTATCTGTGAAGATTGCAAACCAGGAGGCAGATGTTCTGATGTGCATTCAGGTGGAAGGTTCTAAAGAAGGAGTTAAAACTGGACTCCATTTCAGGGAAATGTATCTGCTCCTTTGACACGGCCAGTTTAACAGGGTGAACCCGTTTTTGTGCACTTCTCTGCACAGCCCACAGCTTAATTGGAAACTCCTTGCCACAGACCCATATGACTTTTCCTTTTCCCTGTGGAATGGACCATCCTGAACTGTATTGGCTAACAAAAAACAACGCTGAAAAGGGGTTGTGCTTTGAAACCTAAAAAGGGGCCAGATGTAATATCAGAAATATCAGCTATATGGGGCAGAAATTTTGGAGAAGGCAGACACTGTGACAGATACTCCAGGGCAATATAAACCAGCATGAACCCCAGTATGATATAATGCAGACAAATAGGAAAGCTAAGGAGCTGTTATAACAAAGCATTTATGCACTTGTTTAAATCTCATTGGCTTCAGTAGTAAATGATTAAATCCTGCTTAAGGAAGATAGTATTACTAATATATTTAAAGTTTAGCTCATGCTTAAAGGCTTTGCTGAGTCTAGGGAAGCCTTGGGAATTCCTCAGAGCCAAGATGTCTGGTCTGTTCAAAGCAGTGCTATTCAGACTCACAGTTAAAAACACTAAAGATCTTCTATATGTAATCTGATCACAAATACATCAGTATGACATTTGTGTCCGTCTTAAAGGAAATTTCAAAAGATATTTTAAAATCAAATGGCATTTAAACTTCATTTTAAATGAAGAATAAGTTTTGGAAAGTAACAAGTTATATTCAGCAAAAAAGTAATTTATACATCCTCTACTTAATAACCTCTTATATACTTTAATAATTTAAACTACTTATCAATGGGAATGTCTTCTGTGTATACTTCAGTTATTGCTTTTAGTATATTTTCTCTCTTCTTTCATGTAGCATGCCACGTGTACTCAATATGTCTCCAGTGCCTATTATCACTGTTCCTCTTGTATAATAAACTTCTTATCTGTGAGAATATGACCTTGACACTGTGAAAAAAAAAAAAAAAAGTCTTTTAAAGAATAGCTCAATTAAAATCTAATACCTCTGTTTAGGATTTGATTTCATTACTATTCATAAGACCATGCAACAGTATTTGAGTCATGAGTTCTCATGCAACTCGAATACTCATTTCAAAAGCAGTCATTACAGAAATAATTTTTATTCTTCTCTCCGCCCTATTGATTTTCAGTCACCATGGAGCTCTCTTTGTTGACTTTGCAAAGGTCTCTGTTGAATGTTCGTGCTATTGTGATAATAATTGTTGATCGGTGTCCATTTGGAACAGGTAAATTTAAATGCAAGATAGGTAGAGGTGGGTAGTAGCAAAGCTGCACGCAAGCCTACCTTCCTATCTGCAGTTTGCATACGCAACATTAAATGGGCTGGGAAGGCAGCATAATCTACAGGACTGTCACTCAGGAGCATGAAGTTGCACTTCCACCACTGATTAACTTTGGACAAGTCACTTAACCTGAGTGTTTGTTTACCCATCTGTAAATGAGAATAAAAATTGTCTACCTTGCAGAAGGTTATAGTTCTCAATGAATTAATTATGCAGACTGTTCTAAGAGCGACAGACAAAAAGCCTTACACACATGAAGTGGAGAGCGACATTTAACTGACCCTAAGTTTGTCTTCAGCGTTATTGGATTTGCACTGGCATGGACATTCATGCTTTTGAAACAATCATCTCCTTCTTGGTTTTAACTTTTTGTTTTCTTAATCGGTGGCTATTTTTCCTGTCTTCTCCCTTTCTNCAACTTCAAATCATCAAGCTTTAAAAAATCAGGAAAACCAGTTAGTAAAACAAGGTCAAAGACTTGAATTTACTGGAAGCTTCAAATATCTTTAAACAAAAGTGAACAAAATTATCTGCAAATTGCAGGCCTTGAATGGGGGGCAAAGCAGAGAAGGAGTACACAGTGAACTGCATAAATATCAACATCAACAAAGATACTATGAGTAAACTGAGCATCTACAATGAATGGAAAAAGGAAAATTAACACCAAGAAAGTCCTACAAATCAGAAAGTTATTCAGGTAAAGTAAGGATAAAATGAAAGCTGTCAAAACTCAAGCTGAGTCCAACCTTGCAAAGAATATGAACATAATTGATAAAGGTTTTTAGCTATATGTATAAAAGAAACAAAAAAAGAAAAATAACATCTATGGTCCAAACCTTAAAAAAATAAATAATCTTTCACTGAAAAGGAGGATGTGGAACAAAGGAAGACACACAGAGTTTATATAATTGAGACAAATATGTTAAGAAGAAAATTACAATTTGAATTACTACACTCAAGGTAAACCAAATCTCAAGTGCAAATTGTAAAACAGATAAACACCATTGCAGAATACTGAAATAAGTGGTACACTGGATTAATTTTCAATTTATATCAATATTCATCATGCTGAGGATATAAAAGCTTTATTTAAGAACTGCATATATGATAAATATTTACAATGGGCAGTTGGGAGTAATTGAGAAAGGCACTAACCTGCTAGCCATATGCAAAACTCAGCCATATGCAAAACTAGCTGGCTTCATGGTAAAGAATAATTAGAAACATCGAGATATATAGAAAGGGAAAAAGTGCATTGCAGAAGAACATGACAGACTGACATGATAGCTTTTGCTTGTTAAAATAATCAATTTTCTCGACAAAGAAATTGAAAAATATCTATTACATTTTCAGTGAAGCATAGGAAATTGATGCTGTGTAATAGACTGCTTGTTAAACTGGATTAGAGTATTAGAAATTGAAAGGTGGACGAGGGACTGATTAAAGAGGAAATGATAAGAGGTTGTTCAGGAACAGAAAGAGGTGACTTGTGTTTTGTTTCTCCAAAAATGGTCTTGGGATCAAACTTAGCTGGTATCTGCTTTAATGACTTTGTCATAAGAATGTGCTAATAAAATGAGCATACAACATCATTCGAAGGCATAAGCAGTGCAGACGATGAGAAATAAAACATGGAGATCATACAACAATCCAAAGAACTGAAGTAAGGTATGTCATAAGACAATTAATAATGTAAGATACTATGATAAATTCAGTGACTACTAACCAGAGTTACCAGCATGAACAATATTTGTTGGGTGGAGATGATAGTTTTAGTTGATAGCCTGGTTTGATGTGCACCACCAATCTGATGTAAGAGCAGACACTGCAAATGCAACCTTATAATGTATCAGTCAAGGGATATTTAGTGATGATTGATAAGTGTTCAAACAGAGCATAGCTAAGACTTTTTCTGTGTCTGACTGTGTATGACTCATTATCAAGAAATATGAACTCAGTGAAAGAAACATGAAGAAGAGCTTGAAGAATGATCAGAGCAGAAGAAGCAAAACAGGAGAGCACAGCTTGTTTAGCAAATCAGACACCTAGGGCCTTATGATCTTTTAACATGAACATGAGCGATACTTACTAGTGACCTAAGCAGCCTAGACTCATCCTCCGTCCTTTATTCCTTTGTACTGTACATGTGTAATTGTGGTCTGTATAGCTATTTCTGACATAATACAAACCAGTTTTCAACTCTGCCTCCAACTTTGAAATTGTTGAGCCACTTTCCTTTCTTCTTACTACTGAGAAGTTACAGAAAAATAGAAAAAGTCTACTTATCAGGCTGCCCAGCAGAATTCAGAATTAACTGGCTGATAGGATGGTTTGGATCTTTTTCTGTAAGCTTATTCTTCATGGTATTACAGAGATTGTCTGTTCAGTACATTATTTAGGAGCCTGGGTATCTGGTGATCTCTGTCAGACTTTAAGTTGCATAGGGCATGATGGATAAGGTTGTCCTACTTTGACATTTCTCTCTATATAAGTTATAATATTATTATTATTAATTGTAATAAAAGCATTAAATGTCTGTGAAATATTTTTTCTTAATTTGAAGGGCTGTAGCTCTGCAATCCTCTTCCTAACTGATCATTTGAGCTTAGCTAGAATTAATGTTGTCAGGATTAGCATCTGATTGATAGTTTGACACTACCCGTTTCTGACATTTCACTGGCGTTATTTCATTTTGGGTTCAGTGACGCTTTCATAAAGTGAAGAGTTTAAAATTATTTCTGATGCCTCAGCAAAAGAAAGGTCAATTAGTGCTGAGGAAGAAAATGTACAAGCCAAATGTGCTGCAATATACATTGGAATACCTAGAAAAAAATGGAAAGAATGCACTACTATACACTTTTATCTGATAACAACAGTCTTAGCTGTGGAAAAAATAACCTAATTTTTTGAAGTAAACATCTGAAAATCTTCTGCCTCCTAAAAAGCATTCCATAAAGCTTGTCTGGAAAAAAAAATTAGGAAAAATAATTGTCTATGCTAAGTAATCAACTTTTATGTCTCTACAGCAGAGAAAAGAGTACTTTTCCAATGATCACTTAGTACCACCGCATAAGATGAAGGTGCAACACTGAACTATTTGCTTGATTATTTCAGACGGGTCATTGATTGGAGCTTCTTTTTCGAATCACGGGCAGACCCTACAAGCTGCAGCTTAGTATCCATTGACTCAGTGGGAAGGTTGTTACAACCTTGAGGAATCTTGGTCCTTAAGAATAATATTGCTGCCAACTTAGAGGAGATAAGGGAGGAAATAAAAAAAGACTTTGAGAAAGCATATATTTCATTAAAAACAGCTCTGTATTTTCAGGACGTCCTCTCCTACTACTATGAAATTCCAAAGAAAAAGAAGTCTTAGAATATATAGAACTTGTAGTGTTTTAATAAAGATATTTTTGCCTGTAGTAATAATATAATAATATTATATTATTTTCTATAGGATGATTTTAACTCCATATTCATATTCTTCACTAATTTTTAATCAATTTTAGGTTAATTAATCTAAAACTCTGTTTATATATTACAGAACTATCTTAATTTTATTTCTTACAAATTACAGAGGTTTTTTCAACATGATGGGAGATTGCCAGTAATGAAAATGCTGGCAGTAGTAGAAGTCCCTGCAGGACAATTTTAAATAAAAGTTAGAATTCTTTAAATCTTCTGATATTTTGTGCTCCGAACATCATTAAAAGGTAAAGGTGATGTATCTGTTTCTGATAAAAATACCAAGCAGGATAAAAACCACAATTTTTTTCATTCCAACTTTATATGGGGGGTTTTTTTTTGTTTTGTTTCTTCAGCGATAAGAAAAAATGTGTCTACCTGCAAAATCCTCAAAGCATTTTCCCCTTTATCTCTTTTTTAATGTAACTTCTTGAAATCATCACACAGTTTTTGGGTATGTAAGTGTCTATCTGTCTGTCCCTCCAATTCCTTTATATAGTTTAATCCTGTTGATCGAGTTCTACAAGGAAGTAAACACCTCAGACATATGAAGTTCCTCCAAGTTTAAGTAAATACAGCAGCTAGGTAGAGCAGAGCAATCTCTCACATGCTGCCACTCAGGAAAATTCTTCAGGATACAGTCATTTCTTCTTAGACATTAGGTAATCCTCTCAAAATACAGCCACTAGAAGTGCTTGCAATTGTGGAAAATCTTCATTCAGAGCCCATACGTTCTTTAAACATCAAAGTCAATAACATATGAGATGCAGAACTACAGGAAAATTGTCCTTAATTCTCACATTCTTAGTTTTATGACTTTCTTTTGTCTTTTTTTTGTTATCTCAGTGTAATCCGATGAAGGGAGAATCCTAACATCTGTGCAAGATTTGTATTTTTTTCTTCAAGTTAAGGTGAATGTGTGTTTCAAGATGTTAGGCAAGGCAAATGTTTTAAAGCTTCTCACTTCTTGCTACACAATTCTACTTCTACCATTCAGTGGCAGTACAGCAGGCTGTACTATGGGGACTGGTTATGTGAGCCTGAAGCCAGTCTGCAAAGATAAAAATGCACCATGCAAATTGGTATTGAGACTAGAAGAAAGTTCTCCAACCCTGAAGAAAGCTGAGACAGCTGTTGCTTGGTTTAGTAAGAAATATTTATGAGACAGGCAGAAAGACCTTTTTTAAAAAAAATTAAAAAGCCAGCTGTGAGCAATGTCAGAACAAGGGATTGACTCTTTGAACACAGCATACGAAGTCTGGGACTTGTAAAAAGAAATTTTCAAAAGGATAGAATGAACAATCATTCCATTAACATCACAGAAATGCATTAATTTAAACACAACTGAATATACCAGTCTAGTCACGTGTAAATGGAAACAGTCAGAATCTACCTGGAGCTGATGCTACGGTCATTAGGATGAAAATAAGAGTCACTGAGACAGAGCAGTAGTTTAAACCTGGGTTGGTGCTGCCAGAAGCCAGCCTGTGACACCACCACCCTGCCTGGGCTGGGTTAAGCATCTTCCCTGGGATGCTGGGGGAAACGGCACCCAGCCAGCGAGGGAAAGCCAGGGGCAGCCAGCAGGGACCTCTGGGTGTGTGTCTATGGCTTCGTAGGGCGGGCTGCCCAGCATGGGCACGGGGGTTTGCGGGGAGCAGCATGGGCACATGCACAGCTGGATCACCCACAGCTCCCATGGGAAGGGGATGCAAGGAGGGGCTTCATCCCCTAAAGAGAGGGATGCTGGTAACCTGCATGGGCTCTGGGGTGTGTGGGGGGCTGTCTGTTTACATAACGGTGTAAATGAATATGTGCATATGTGATTATAAATTTTGGAATTAGTTATAAAAGGATGTTTAGAAATTAGTCCACTTATATTAATATTTTGTAGGTGTGTAGTATTATGGCTTATACGTTGCATTGTTGATATTGATCCTGAATGTATAGTTCAGTGATTGCCAATTAATTACTTGCCATTAGTAATTCAATAAACTGCTTCGATCCTGATCTGATTCAGACAATGTGAATTTTTCCCTGTGACATGGGCATAATGGTGATTAGTCTTGATTAGTTTAGCTAGGTGTGCAAAAATGCGTATAAGTGATCCTGACCGAAATACGCATTCGTTCTACTTTCTATTTGTTTAATGCTAATGGACAACTACCTTGCCAGAGTGATTAATTTCTTCCAAATTATATCATTACTTTGCTATGCAATATAGGTAAAACAATCCTCGAAGCCAGAAATAATTTTTAAATATAATTAATTGACTCAGTACCTAAGATTGAATCAAGTAATTATTTTATTGATTATAAATCCAATACATACTGAAATGAGCCTTAGCTTTTCATGGCTACAATCTCATAATCCTACACTATAATGAAGAATCAATGGTATTGCTTTTAAAATCTATTTCCCTCTTCTCAAAGAGGACAAAAAATGAATGAATTTTAGGACCTGTACATTCCACTTAAAATTTGGAAAAAACACCTATCCCCAGTTCAGTGCACCTCTGCCAGAAAACTAGAAAAGTACTTATAGCTGGTCAGTACTCCTTTCCAGCTCTGCAGAAAAGCCCTTTGTAAGTTGTCAATGCAATATTTTTATTAACAAGCTTTACACACCACACTCATCTGACTGTATTATTTGATATGGTCCACTCTACAATCAGTGTGGTGAGACAAAAGTACCCAGAAGACATCTGAAACACTGCAGCCAGTCTCCCATTAAGGAGTTGTATGATCTGGACACTGACTCCTGAGGAGCGAGGAAAGTCTGGCTGGCCACCTTCATGGCTGTCTGTAGCAGCATCCAAAATTTCAGAAACACATCAGCAAACTTTGATGGACACTTTGTTACTGAATCAATGTATCATCTTGCACTGTACAGCGTTAAATGCACAATTTCATCTGTTAATGGTGATGGAGGCCAAGAAGTAGCAAAAAGTTAACACATCTGTATTATCAGGGAAGATAAGCAAAGTGATGGCATGAGATGCAGCAAGTGGGATGATGTTAAGATACACATGAAAAAGATGTTGAGATACTCAGAGGACTGAATGCTTGGAGCTCCATGTATGGAGAACTTCTCTGACTGTTTTATCTCTGTCAGGTTCTTTTTTTATCTGTAGATTAGCTACTGAGAAAATTTGTCTTTTTAGAAGGGTTCTGGGCTTCAAGGGTATACATGCTCCTGCTCTGAAAAGTGTCACTGCTCCAAAGAGATGGGGCAGAGATGGAACTGGAAATGCTTATCTCTTCACTTCTGGAAAGATTTGTTTACCTTCCAAATTGTCAGAAAATACCACCTGATTTCTTACTTCCAGTTCTCCAGCATGTAAGTAAGTGTCCTGGTTTCAGCTGGAATAGAGTTCATTTTCTTCCCACTAGCTGGTATAGCACTGTGTTTTGGATTTAGCATGAGAATAATGCTAATAACACACTGATGGTTTAGTTGTTGCCAAGTAGTGTTTACACTAGTCAAGGACTTTTTAGCTTCCCATGCTCTGCCAGGGGCACAAGGAGCTGAGAGGGGGCACAGCCAGGACAGCTGACCCACCCTGCCCAAAGGGCTATTCCATACCATACGGCATCACGCTCAGTATAGAAACTGGGGGAATTGGCCGGGGGGGCAGCGATTGCTGCTCGGGGACGGGCTGGGCATGGGTCAGTGGGTGGTGAGCAATTGCATTGGGCATCACTTGTTTTGTAAATTCTTTTATGATTATCACCATTATTATTATTATTTTTTCTTCCTCTGCTGTCCTATTAAACTGCCTTTATCTCAACCCATGGGTTTTACTTTTTTTTTTTTCCCATTCTCTCCCCCAGTCCCCTGGGGGCAGAGGGGAGGGTGAGCAAGTGGCTGTGTGGTGCTTGGTTGCCAACTGGGGTTAAACCACAACAGTAAGAAACTACTATAATTGGTAGAGCACATATAGCTGCTGCTGCTGGGACATAATGGCCTAGAAACTTAAGTTTGGCATTAACAGATATACCCAGGGAGAAATCTGAAAACTGGTATGCAAGAGTAGCTGCAGTTCAACTGGAGAACACCTTAAGCCACGTCCAGGAACTCTGGAATAGTCAGAAGTCAAAACCTTTTCATCTAGTGAGATCTGCTGAAATGTATGGGAAGGGGAGGGAAGTAAGGCCTATAAATTGCCATGCATGTCCTGCATAGGAACACTTCTTTACCTACACATTTTGTGTCCATTGCCATTGAAAAGATAAAAATTGAAGCTTCTGGAAACATTTGATTCATTTAATGATAATTGCTGTGGTTTAGCCTCTGTCTGCAACTAAGCACCAAGCACCACACAGCCCTCACTCACCCGCCCCCCTGGTTGGATGGGGGAGACAATTGGAAGAGTAAAAGTAGGCAAACTCATGGGTTGAGATAATAACAGTTTAATAATTGAAATAAAGTAATAAAAAGAATAACAGTAATAGTAATACACATTGTAATGAGAAAGAGAACAATGAGAGAGAGAGAAAAGAAACCTAGGGAGGGAAAAAAAAAAAGCAAGTGATGCAACCGCTCACCACCCACCAACAGACACCCAGCCAGTCCCCAAGCAGCGATCGCTGCCCCCCGAGCAACTCCCCCCGCTTCTATACTGAGCATGATGTCATATGGTATGGAATACCCCTTTGGGCAGTTTGGCTCAACTATCTTGGCTGTGCCCCCTCCCAGCTTCTTGTGCCCCTGGCAGAGCATGGGAAGCTGAAAAAAAAAAAAGTCCTTGACTAATGTCAGCACTGCCTAGCAACAACTAAACCATCAGTGTGTTATCAGCATTATTCTCATACTAAATCCAAAGCAGCACTATACCATCTACTAGGAAGAAAATTAACTCTATTCCAGCTGAAACCATGACAATAATCATAGTAATAATGTGATATTTAAGTGATTAAAGACTCTCTTATTCACACTGACTGAAGTTCTCCCTCTGGCCTTGTCAAAAGTCCCTTCACTATGAAATCAGTTATCCCCTGAACTTCACATACATCTGGTACATGTCAGATTAAGTAAAGCAGAACCAACATGTAATCTCCGTGGTTAGGTGCTTTTACTTGGAGTGTAGGTGGAAGGAAAATACTGATAAATAACTGTAGAAAAAATGGATGCACCTACTCAGTCTGAGTATATTGGCACACCCCCAGCAGTGGTAAGAAATGGGCCACATCAGTTGTTCCAGTGGCTGCTCACTTCTCCCTGAGCTTGGCTATTTTAGATTGCTGAAGAGAACCGAGTTGTGGCTGTCATCCATTATGAAAACTCAATATGACTGAAATAGGAGCAATACCACAGCTTTGTCTGCAGATATAGAAAAGTCCCACTGGACAATGCCAGAAATCATTAATATCAATAACTCTTCAAGCAATAGTTTTAAAACCCCCAAAAATTAAAACTTCAGTTTTGCAGCTCCTCCCTTCCACTGAAAAAATCAACCCTAAAACCTAGAATGGAAAATTTGATTCATGAGATACCAATACACAGAACAAGAATTGTTCTTTTAGAGTAATGATTACTATTTGGGAAATAGCATTTCAAATCTTCAAAAATATTTTTAATGAATAATTTCTGTCTTACTTATGCAATTAGATACTTGATTATTTTTAATGCATTAAAATGCATATGAGAGGCTTCAATTCTGTGCTTATATTCAACATATATCAGTTTGACTATGCATATCTAGGCTACCCATGATGTTATATTTTACTTCATTTTTAGGTCTTTTCTTACATACATCGTCTTTTTTTTTTTTTTTTTTTTTTTTTTTTCCCTCCCTGTTTCCCCCCCAATAAANCTCCCTCCCTGCTTCCCCCCCAAATAATAGAAGGAAGTTGCATATGATAATTACCTTCTGCAGGAATCATAAGTGGATGTGGAACTGAGCCCGGTGCAATTCATTATAGGGTCCTCTTATTCATTGCTTATGACATTATTTAATGTTTCAGGCTGAAGTTAAACATCCTGGATACCTGGTTCTGTCAGTGTGTTTGGAACACAAATCAGAAATTCTCTTTACCTATGAAACATGAATTGAGAGGACAAAAAATATATATCCTTATAATATATACTTTTGGTGATTGTATCCAGACTTTGTGTCACAGATTCCTCTACAGTCTCCATGAAACTCTCTGGCACAGTGTGGCACAGCAGTGCACTCTGATTAATACAGAGGATGAAGAAAAGAGTCTGGCATTATCTGTCAATGGGAAAAGTTGGATCCAGTGGAATAACTTATGTATAACAATAACAAATATAAAAATCCTTATAAGATTTCCTTGTATAAGTGGTATAAACAGCAGCTGAAGTAAGGCATTGCCATTTAGTATGATTCTACTCTGGCACATAATGAGAATCTCTATGCATGCAATGAATCCAAATATATCTTCACAGATGAACAAGATAATGTATGCACAACAGAGTTTGCAGTCCATGGAATCAGTAATTTTCTTAAGTAACTCTTATAACAGAGTACCCTTGCATTTAGGCAGCTCAGAGAAATAATATTTGTGTGGACAAGCCATAAGTATTTTTTTTTCTGGTCATGAAGCACGCTGAAACAGGAGCCATGTGGAGTTATTTCTGCTGGAAATCTAGTTTGTAGCCCTAAGCATAAGTTAATTCTTTCTCTCTCTATTTTAAAGAGGGGGAAAAAAATCATTTAAAGCTGTTCAGAATGCCTGAAAAAGGAGGATGAGTTAATATTAACAAGATTCTTCTATTTTGCAGTGGAAATGAAGCTAGACACCATTGATAACCACTTCGTAGAAACCACTGAGGCACTCTAAATTGGGAGGTAATTTAAGACTTTTCTATTAAGGAAATAATGCAATAAGTAATTGCTTTAATTTTAAATCAAGAAATAAGCTTCTGACTGTTACATGTGTGAAAGGAAAAGAAATTAGTATTTTATTGGAAGAATTAGCAAAATCATTAAAAGAAAGAGCTTATTCCTCTTAAATAAATTAAGAAACCAACAACATTTAAAAAGATTGAAGGTCTGATAAATTGGAAGTAGTATTTGTCTTTTTTCCCACCTCTCCTATTTTGTTGCTGAAAGCAGTTAAGTGGATGTGGTACTTCTTTACATAAGCAAATGATTTCAGACTTCAAAGTTTAAAGTTGGAGATGTAAATCTGCATTTAAGCACCTGAAGAGAATCTTCAGATACTCAAATAACCTGGTTAGCATCCTTGAAAAAGCAGTCTGCTCCTATTAGATGCCTAAAACCAGATTGAGAGACCTACATTTAAAAAGGAAAAATGTAGTAAGTGTTCTAGCAAGGATGATAAGAAAACAAGAATCCTCTGTATGTGCAGTATGTTACCAGGGAAGAGGGAGATCAAGCAAAGAGTTGATCTCATGCTTAACAAGGAGATATAGGTATCGACAGGTGATGTAAAGAAAAGTCAGAGCATTTACTGCATTTTTTGCTTCAGCCTTCACAGAAAACAACAGCGTTCATCAGACACCTCATTACATCACCAACAACAACGAGGGGTAAAATCTCAGGCCAGAAGAACAGTTAGAAGAGCCAATTAGAGAGCAGCTAGATAAGTTTGAACTGTCTGAGCTTGATGAAATTCACTTTATGGTACTGACTCAAACAGTCTCAAGGTCAGCAACTTTGTGAACTCATAAGGACTAGCAAGGCTTCAGAAGCCCAGAAAAAGAAAATGTATTGCCTAGTTTTAATGGGTGTAAAGAGTAACCTAGCAGCTGACCTTCAGTTCCTGTGAAAATACTGGAATAAATAATTGAACTACTTGTATACAGCTGGTACATCCTTACAAGAAGATGAAGAACAGCCGAGAACAAATCATGTCATATCTATGCAGCTTCCTTCTGTGAGAAGTTAAGAGCTTTCCTGAAAAAAGAGAGAAGAAACAGAGATCATGTGGCTAAACTTCAGCAGGTCTCTCTTAAACAAGCTAAGGAAATATGGCACTGCTGGAAGGGAAGAATATCATACTGGGGGAGTAGCTATTAAGGTTCACTGCCAAGTTGGAAGGATGCCGTAAGTGGAATTTCACAGGGTCTGTCTTCAGTCTGCCACCACTCGATATTTCCCTTAATTATTTCAAAAGCATGAAGTGTATACTTATTTAATTACTAATCAGCACCAAGCTAGGAGGGGTTGCACTAAGATTTGAGGGAAGGAGTAGAATACAAAATGATCTTGACAAGTTAGTAAAACAGATGAAGAAAACCCCAAAATTTAAGACAGTTCCAATAGGAGGGAAATGAAATGTGTCTACCAAGGAATAGAAGGAACAGGACTGCACAACAAGGGAAGCCATGCTGGGGACCAAGGGTGACTGTAGCACAGGTAGGATGGTGGCCTGGCTGACCTGGGTGCAGTCCTGCAATACTCAAGCAGGGTCAGGTGTGGGCAGTAACATTCTCCACTGATGGATGCTTGGTGAGCATCAGACAAGTGCAAAATGTCTGAGGTCAATCTGGAAGGTCAAATGAACAAGTCAGGATGAGCAGGAGACAGGGCAGGATGCAGACCTGCCTACACCAAGGCAAGGGCTGGGGTCGACACTTATATAGTGCTCCGGGGCTAAGGGTTGGAGGCCTGATGAGGCTGCTCAGAGAAATTCAGACCTACTAATGAATGCACTTAGGGTTTGACTGGAAACCTTGACCTATTGAAGGCACTCAGATTGCTTTCTTTAGAAAAAAGAACTCTTAAAGGTGGGATGATATTTTGTCTTCAACAACCTAAAAAACAAATGGGTAGAGGAAAAGAGACAAACAAGCTTTCTTTATGTCCATTGTACAATAAGAAGCAGTAGACTTAAACTGAAGTAAAGGAGAATTAATTTAAACATGAGGGAAACATTTTCTAACTATAAAAATAAGCAATACTGAAAGAGATTTTGCAGAGAGTAAAATCTCCCTCACCTGTCAGGGCTGTTCTAAGTATAGTTGATCATGGCTTGAGACAAGAAAATGGACTGAATGACCTCTAAGTCCCTTGTAATCCTATTTTCTCTGATTTAGTAACAATGTTGATGAGCATACTCAGTGGAACACGTATCTACAAGTAATCAGTGGGATGATTTGTAGAATAAGGTACTAATGTAAAACTATAACCCTTTAGTCCTAAGTGATTCAAGTAAACAGAAATAAAATTTACATTTTATACTATAATTAGAAGTCATCTAGAAGAGCTGCTATTTATTAAATTATAAGATGTAATTATTGATACTGAAATATCTACTTCTAGGTGACACATTTTGAAAATAAGCATTAGTGCTTTTCCAGTGTTTTCTTTAAAAGCCTTCAAGATCACAAGTAGCTCTAGTCAGAGCAGAAGGCATCTTGTTTTATCATGTATAGCTAAATACTGTACAGATTGCAGATGTGTCTTTAAAGACAGCACAGGGCCTGATCCAAACTAAAATTCTGTTAATCTTTTGTGGATCATTTTAAGCTGATTTGCTCTATCTACTCAGCTTTGTCTACTTGACTGAACTTAATATTTTGACTCTCAATGTCAAAATCTGTCTTTTTCTCTAACTTGTTCTTATTGTAACTTAATTAAAGAGGAGCTAGTGTTACCTATAGCTTGATACAGGGACTAGGGTGACAGTTGCCTTATAAAATATGAAGCAGTGTACAAAGTGCACACAGCTAGTATATAACACTGTCAGAGGCTGGAAGACCCTGATCAACCAAACTGCAGTTGCTTATTTATTCATTTGTTATCTAGTTCAGTCCATTATTGTGGCCAACACACTTTCCCCATGGAAGCTTATACTACACATTAGCCATGGTATGTAGCCAAGATACTCTTTAACACGTGGTCATCCTCCATCTGAAACAAAACAAAACAAAACATCATTGTCAGTTAAATTTGCATGTCCAAACATCAGGCATCAAAGCTAAGTTGGACGTATTTCAGCTGACCATCCCTGAGTGGACTTTGGGGCTGTCTGAACAACTCTGCAAACTCCATTAAACATATTACCCAGGGCTTGATTCGGTTACCTGAAGATATGTATCTAGTACCATGGAAGATGCTCTAGGGTGTCTTTGCTGGTCTTCAAAGGCCTGTCCAGGTGGCTATAGGCCTCCTGCAAGTCCTGTGCCATATCTACAAGCTTCATGTAGGTCTGAGCCCTACATGGTAGAAAATCTCTCAAATGGCACTAGAGGCATGTATTTTGGCAGGTGAATCAAGTGCTATATCAGTGTTGTCTTAAACACACAGCTGTCATTTAGTTACCAACATCCCAGTAATCTGAAAGCAGAATCTCATGCTGTCGTGGTTTAACCCCAGCCAGCAACTAAACACTGCACAGCCACTAGCTCACTCCCCCGAAGTGGGACAGGGGAGAGAATTTGAAGGGTACAAAGTGACAAAACTCGTGGCTTGACATTACTGTGGTTTAACCCAGCATTCAGCTAAACACCACATAGGTGCTCCTCACTCCCCGCCCCAGTGAGATAGGGGAGACAACGAAAAAAAAAAAAAGGAAAAA
>VZTL01061989.1:0-34418 GCA_013400535.1 Scopus umbretta | reverse complement strand
CTCCAATCCAAGGACAGCAAATCCCCTTGCTCCAGTCACAGATAAATACTGTTGAGCCATCTGAGGTATACTGGCTCCCTAAGGGAACGTGTTCCGTTCTGTTGGCTCTACGGAAGACAGAGTCTTTGTACTGCACTGACTGGGTGGTGATATTTCAATGTATCCTAGTCCTATCCAACAAAGCCAGAGTGTTTTAATACAAGGTTCCTGTAAAGCCACCTAAAAACATGTTTTGGATGACTCTTAATTCTCAAGACAAACATACAAGCATTTGCATAAAACTGTCCACAATATTACAGTTGGAGACTTTGTTGACCAGTACCTGCTTGATGGAGGAAAGTCAAGATGTGTGGTCTGCTTCCTCTTTCATTGTCCAGTTGGCTGTATCTGAGCCAGGAGCCACTAGCAGAAAGGAACAAACATTTTTGTGATTTCATTTTCATCTCTTTTGCATGTTAATATGTCTTTTCAAGATATTAATCCACATTCTTCCCTGTGTCTAAAAACTACATCAAAACCAGAAGCTAATCTCTATCCCTTCTCCATGCGCTGGCTAGAGAGTTTGGCATATGAAGAGCCTCACCACCATTTGTTAGATAGTCTGTGCCCACATAGGAGATTTTCCTGGAGTTTCTACGTTTGCATAGTGCATTTCTGCTGGCTTCACACTTAAGCCATACTCCCATGGCAATTTTGGAGGGGCAGCTTTCACATTATAATCAGATCAGATAAATCTTAAATAGTACATTTAAAAGTACATCCTGGTGATTTATAAAAGGATTCAGATAGAATACCCTCCCTAATCCTACTAGTCACTGTTTGCAATTGCTGAAATGACCTTTTTGGGACACTAAGCGTCTGAAGAGATGACAATGGTTCCAAGCCCATGAATAATTTCCATTCCTCAAATCAGGAAATGTTGGCCAAAAGTATTTGGGTTTGGTTTTTTTTTTTGCACTTAAAAAAAAACCCAAACAAAAAACCTAAACCAAAAGTAAAAAAAAATAAAACCACAAAAAAACCCAAAACCAACCTGTACTTTTCATGAGCTAAAAATGGTTCCTACTCAAGTCGTTTATTCAGCTTTTGAGAGAGCATCTGAATTCTACATAGCCGAGTGCCTCGCATATCCTGAAGTTCCATGTCCTATTAAGATACACCAAAGAACACTATTAGTGATTTCATTTGTTAAGCTTATTCTTATGCCTGTGGTGTCTATAGCTTGCTGTAATAGTTAAGTCTCTCTAAAGCTGGGATTTATCTTTCTGGTTTCTGGATTTTTATTTTTTTTTTTAGTTGAGGCTGCAGTTGGTTTTAATCAGTAGCTGCAAGAGATGTTCATTTACAAGAAAGGTTTATTTTGGAGCAGGGTGGAGACTAGTATAATCTCTTGCTTTTAAAAATATCCATTAAAAATACAAGCGCAATGTCACATTAAACAACTAGAAGCTAAAGCTACATGAAAGAACTTAGCTGAAAAGTGATAACAGTAGTGCGAGTAAATCCAAAAAATTAATGGTGGTATACATATCCAAAACATTTCCACAAGAGTATCAAACATGAGCAAATATCCTATCAAAATAGGCAAGGAGCTTGCACTTAGATTTTTTGATTCAGGAGTATTTGTAACAGCTCATATAAATTATGAATTACCACAGAACTAGCCTTTGCATCCAAAGCCCATTATTGCTTTGCACCACTTCATTTGGCAGAGGAAATTGAGTTCCATTCAGAACTGCCTAACCACCAGTGATAAGCCAAAGTATCCATTCCAGATCTTTGACATCACGAATACTGGAGAAGCAACTGATCTGTTGATTGTAGAAGAGAAAAAGCTCACCTACAGAGCAAAATGTTCTGTAGTTTCCTGTTAAGCTGAACAGGAACCAGCCACTGATTCAGGAACAAACAAATCATTTCAGATCACCCTGAAACTACATTTTTAAAGTTTTCACTTTGAGAAAAATATTTTACTTTTTTTACACTGACTCTGCAACCAAACCAGATACAGTATTCACTTATCACTAGCTCCAAGATAATATTACAGCTTTCATAATAATGCTGATCACATGTGCCACAGGGCATCACAAGTGCTTATGTGTTCAATTGGTCCCTTTCTCCTCAATCTATTACAACAAAGACACAAGACAGTGCTGCTGACCACTAACGAAAAAATCCTCTTTAGTAGCAGAGGCATTTGCAGAGCAACAGAAGCTTTTGCACTCCTACAGTCAAAGTCCCAAGTCTTAACACCCTTCCTCACATTGTGGTCTAAATGCAGGCTGTGATGACCTCAGGGGATTCAGGTGTGAAAATCAACTAGCTTCACATGCATCCTGGTGGGGCACATCAGCAAGGCAATGCAAGCTGATAGAAGACACGTTACCCTCATAATCACACTTCCCAGTGGATGCATCTATGCCACAAGTCATTGCAGCAGGGACAGTGACAAGCAAATGTTAATGTTCACTCCTAGGAATGGAGTGGAAAAAGCTTTTCTCATATTGTTTGTAGATGGTTTCTGCCTTTCCTCAGGAACATACATTCATGGGCTATCTATATTTTAGGCCCAGGAATAATGGGAATGGAAAACAACTGTCAATTTTCTATTCCATTCTCTTCTATTAAGGTCTTATGTCCATGCTTTTCACTAGAGCACCTGAGTGCTTTCCAGCAGTTCATGAAGTGACATGACTAACATCTGTCATGTGTTCATGTCCTCATCCCCTCCCCAGGCATAGAAGTATGTGCAGTGGAGTGCTTTGTTTTGCCCTTTTTATTTTTTCATTAGACACATACACAGATTGCTATATGTTATGTTAGGAAAGACAAGGTCAAACATGCACTTTCACTTAGCACAGAAGGTGCCTGGGTTTGTACTGGTCCTAGTCCCTTTGGGTTTTCAATCCACAGTTCTAAACCATGCTTAGGAAAGTCTTTATGTAGCTTCTTGTCTTGCTGGAGTGACTGGTCACAGTAGCCACCTACAGGTCTGTCATCAAATCCTTACTTTTCTTGTAATAAAGGGTCATATGATATCTGGTGTTATGTTACCATAGGAAACTATGGAGGGGAAACTGTCAGGAGAGAACTGGAATAAGGATCATGATCTTCCCTGCTAATTTCAGCATTTGACTACACTCAGCAAAAACAAACTGGCCATACCTTCCCCAATGGATTGGGCCACCTCAGTGGCTCCTTTGCGTTCATGATCATTCCAGATGAGATCATGTACCTAAATCAAATTCCACCTGGAAGCCCCTCAGGAGCAGTGCTGCTGCTCTTCCTCCAAACCAGCACAAGAAACCAACAAGCACTATATCTTCTTTTATCTAGACTGTAGTAATTTTCACTTCCATTTTTCCCTACAATGAAAAAAAGAAAACCTAGGCTAGGCATTTCCACAGGGCTATTCTGTTCTTCCTTTTTGTCTTCTCAAACTAGAGACCAAGGATATTAAGACCAGCAAGTCTTCATGTTCTACATCTCCCTGCTTCTTCTTCACTTGCTGAGCCTCCAGCCATAGATTATGTGATTTACAGGCCATTTCATTTCCTAACAGAAACACTGGGTTGTAACAGCTCCCTAAAAAGAGCAGCCCATCAAACATGATCTTTTTTTTTTTTTTAATACTTTGTTGCAGGACTTGATCCTAATGCACCTCATTACAAAACAAGGGCAAAATCCAGCCTTTTCCTAAGGGTTTATTATCAACACAAAAAACCCAGTGAGATTTAAAAACAAAGGCAAGTGAAGCTGACCCATTTTTAGATGTTAAAATAAAGCACCAGCACCCTCTATCAGGATATTTCAAACACTGGCAACAGAACAGTTATTTATCCTGAATAGAAAATATGCCTTTAGTAGATATTTAGTATGTACTGCAATCTTTGTAAGTCTGCTTTAATTAAAAGTGCTATTTCTGTTTTAAAATTGACATGAGCTACTACCATCCAGAACTCTGCTTCGCACAGATATTTTTCAGAGCTGTATAGCAAATTGTTATGCAGTATCACTCAGATAAAGGCCTGCAATAAGAGAAGTGATAATGAAGACAGCAGCTGTTACTAAATTACAAAAACAAGACAGATTTGTTGGCAAACACTAACAATCTGGGAAACTTTTTTGCAAGTTCAACACTTCTGCAAACAGTCCCTATTTGGGTTTCCTCAGTGGAGTGTGATGGCACCAGCAAAGTTGCTTCACAGGAGACTTATGACCTTGCTAACGCAACCTGCTGCTTCTCACACTGATCCCCTTCACAGGAGAGTTAATTAACATTCATCTTGACACTCCATGCAGCCCCCTTTTTATGGAAGGGCCTATACCATACAGAAGAGGCTCAGAAAGAAAACCTAGATATCCAACACCCTCCCCTTCCTAAATAATGGGTGCCACAGAGTCAGCAGCAGAACACACTTCCCTGTTGTCCCTCACCAAAATCCTCAACCACTAAACTTTCTTCAGTACCAAGAGGTACAGTTTTTCACCAGCTCCTTGCATCTAAACGATTAAGTAACAGCAGCTTCCAGTCAGTACAGAATCATGGCAGGTTTCAAGATGAATCCTCAAGGAGAAAGATTTCATAGCCATTCTTCCAACTGGTGGCAACTACTGTAATGCCACTGGCTTCTTTAGAGTGTTGGTGATTTAAACAACTAGACAGATTCATGAGTTTTCCAGTCCCCTCTGGTTACGTGCACTTTATCTTTCACAATGACCTTGCATAGTCAGGGAATTTCCGTATGGAAATGATCAGCTCATGTTTTTCTCAATGCACTGTATGAAAGGGCATAGTGTAGCACAACTACTCATCCATGAGGATTACCAATCACTTCAGGCTTTTCATGTGTGTGCAAGCATACAACACAGATTTTGAAAACCATTTTATTTGCTGCTTTTTTCCCCTCAAGTCTCCCCAGTAGGTGGCCAAGTGCATCCTTCTCTCCTGAAAGGAGCCTCAAGAGCTGCATATTTTTTCTTCCACTGTTATCATCATTAAATTGATGTTGCTCAAAACTCTGCTTGGTGTCATCCAAGTTCAAGAACCCTTGCTGAAAAAAATTGCAGCTGTAGCTTCAATGAAGCACTGTGGGCAAGGTTACCAGGGCTATTGAAAGGGAGAGTGCTGCAGTATGCTTTGAGAAAAGAGGCCAAGAAAAACTCACCCCAAAAGAGTTCATTACTGTTGTATCTGGTCTCAGTTTAGACTCAGTAAAAATCAACATAATGGAGATATGGAGAAATTTGTCATGTATGTTTTCAAATATGCATATTGATATAGGATGCAAAGTCTGTGAAAGACACATACTGCACTGAAGCCTGCAAACTGGAGTTTTGTTCCACACTTAAATAAAGCAATAATTCCTCGAAGTTTCTAGCCCAAAAGAGAGGGGGAAATTTGCATATCTACATAGGAGAACCAGTTTTTAATTAGGAAAAGTGGTCAATCTGGAGAAGAAATAATGAATTTTGGAAGAAATGTTTTAATCTATCTACATTTCTAAAAACATTTCAGAGGGGAGACTGCTGTAATAGGTATCATAATCACCTATGTGTGTTCTTTGCCTTTTTACAGTATTTTCTGAAGGCTTTGAAATGCAAAATAATACCACATTGGAAACAAATTGCTTTGCCTCAGTTACTTTGTGGTAACTTCCCAAATGCATACTATTGCCCCTTTGTCTCATGTTAAAGGGAGCTTAGCCCTTTCTCATTAAGGGAACTCCAGTCTTCCACGGCACACTGAACAATACAAACACAAGTACAGTTTCTGCAAAGCATGGTAACACTTTTCTCTCAAAATCTTAAGGCTCTGTGACTCATTGCCAAAGCAATTCAGATCTTCTAATACTAATGCATACACTGAACCTCAAAAGGGAACGAAGTATATGATGCTGTAGTAATGACATTAGTTTCAGAGAGACAACCACGTATGTTGGAACAATAGGTTCATTGGTAAGACTTACTGAACTCTTCTGTGTAAAATCACGACAAAAGAAAGAAAAAGAATAAACCAGAACAGGCCAAAGATTCAAATGACAGTCACATTGATGAAGAAGATATGCACACTATTAAGTTTCTTCACAGAGATTACCAAGAGCAGATACTCAGAAAGAGACATTGCATGCTACCGTGCACAGCATAGTTATGCTCCTCCATCATAAACAAAAAAGGGTTGTTACTGAGTAAGTTGTTTTGTTCTATGTTAGATTTTACATCAAGTGGCATTGCTTGGACAAGAAAGCTGGTTTTCAGAAAAAAAAAAATTAGAAAAAATAGTTTTGTAACAAAAAAGAGAGAAGTGGGGAGCAGATAAGTGGGGAGCATCTTTTAAACACAGCAGGTATAAAAGATGTAGAAGATGAAAAAAGAAACTTCCTCAGCTTTACTCAGGGCGGTAATAAGACTACACTGACCAGGGAGAAAAGGATCAGTCAACACTGACATAATATTTCATTTTTTCTAATATTAGCTTAAATATATTTTTTTTAATATACATCAGCTTCAAAACAATGATAATTATCTGGGCTCTGACAACATGGAAGTTATCTCTGGCTCTGCTAAAAGACTTGATATAAAACATACATTTACTCATCTTCTTCCATGTTAACCTCCTTTAGCTGTTGCTTCCTACCCAAAGCAGACTAGTTAAAACTAGTGTTTCATACACTACAAGCTTTTTTCATCAGATCCGTAATTATCATTATAGAGCCAACACTGTCTAAGCACAGTCTGGACCAGAACAGCTCCAATGGAAGGATTGTTTTCTGCTGGGTGTATAACACAAACTTGCCTAGCCATGTAACTGCCTGATGGACACCTCCTCATCATTTGGGAAGGTAACATATTTACTAATAATCACAAAGGACCACTGTCTTCCTTCACTGACATTCATTCAGTCCTAACAAAGTTGAGGAGATTTGTGCAGTCTTATCAAGAAAGGAGAGGAGAAGAGAGTAGAGACACTAGGATATGGTCCTCCAAACATGGGCAAAATACAGAGATCAGATTAAGTAAATGGATGTTTTTCTAAATGTGCTACCCAAACAAAGCACAAAGAAGTTGAGCAGCTGGAGCAACAGTCTGAAGAGTAAAGATTAAAAATTCTAGCCCCATTTCTGCTACAAACACTGTGTCAATTAGGTTTGCTCTCTGAACATGCTACAACTCGGTTTCCCCAAAAGCAACATGAAGAGTGATGAGATATTCAGTACTTCTTTCACAGAGGAGCTGTACACAGTTGCATATCAGGGTTCCCAAAAATGTAATCAGATCTGACTCTCGTGATCACGCATCACTCAGCTGATTTCAATGGAACTTTTGAAAAGGATCTTCCAGCATAAATCCTACAGCTGCAATGAATATATATATAAAATCAGTGAAAGTTTGCTAAGTGCTTAGAGTTTCTGGGATGACAAGTGCTATATAAATGGAAACGATTACTGCTACAGCATATCCACCCTGAGAGAATAGTGTGACATTTCTGGAGCTGTTCTGGGAGCTGAGGTGAATAATAGACATTTCATAATTTACCATAAAATACTCATTTTTCTTTAAAGAACAGCAACAAGAAAATGAAATGGTAAAAACAAGAGGAAAAAAAAGCACACCATATTTTCCTATAAAGTGGAGAAAACTGTTGGAAACCAGAACAGCTCCAACCAAATCAGCCAGCAATAGGCTGTGGCAACCAAACAGCAGAATTTGATGAAGTAACCAGTGCTGGTAATAGGGTAGTAGGCAGGACTAGCATTTAAAAAAAAGAATTTAAGACAATTATATCAATATTGTCTAGGCAGGTATAGCTGCATCTGTTGCAGGAATATATAGCTTTCACTCAGTTCTTTGGGGAACCACGAGGTAGTTCGGCACTAGTGGTAACCTCAGCAAAACACCACAGGGAATATGACTGATGGTGACTTGCCTTCGAGGAAGGCATGATCTCCTGCCTCTGAGCTTCCCCTGAGCTGGGATGCCCCAGCTCGTACATAAGCAAGGGCTTGTTTTTGGTGAGCCTGACACTCCTCACCTTCAGCTTCCAGTTCAGACCCAAGAAAAACGCTTCATCTTCCCAGGCACTGTGCCCTGCCGAGATGGGAAGTTGACTCCAGGGCCCAGGGAGGGAGACCCTGTGTCTTACCAAGGCAAGGTATTTGGTTTTGTGACAGGAAACAGGTCTTGTCTAGCTCTGGGTAGAATTAAATTTAACAAACCCCAAGCTTGGGAGATCTCTGACCAGCTAACGAGTTGTTTTCTTATTTTCATGAGGAGAAGTCTTTCCTGGCTGTATCTAAACAAAGAGCTGCCAACTGCCCACTCACCTGCTTGTAAAGTAGATTTCAAAGTCCTTTCCTTTCTCTGGGAGCCTTTGGTGGAGGGGAGCACATTTGGTTACCTCAGAGATCTCCTGGAGCCCTGTGAAAACCGTGCTTTGGAGGGGGCAGATGCAAGATCCACTTCTCCCCCTCGGATCATATTTATGAACAACTGACTTCTGTGTTCAGCTAGAGAAAAGCATTATTTCAGGCATTTCTAGCAGCGGTAGAGCAATGGAGATGCAGCCAGCGGCTCATGTGGGCAGCATGGCCACCCTGCTACCGCCCAGGCAGCAGCGAGACCATGCTCCACACCACAGCACCTGCAGGGGCATGGGGCAGCCCACACCTCACCAGCTCATTTGGTTGGAGGGGGGATTGTCATGGCTTCGGCCTGGCAAGTGCCTGCCATCCCCCAAGAGGCTCCATGTCCTGTCCCACCTTCCTCCTGGAGATCACAGCCTTGTTCAGGCCTGTTCAAGCCCCTTGGTTCTCAAGGGGACCGCTCACGCCCTCCCAGCTGCCCCACAGGGACTCCAAGCACCAAGACCCCCTGCAAATGACGCTGTGATAGCTTTCACCAGGGTGCAAGCCCTGAGTACGTTTGTAGCACACCTATTTATAGCCCCTCAGGGTTGTACTTGTCCCCACTCTCCAGGTGTTTCAACAGGGACTTCAGCCCCCGCTACCAGGCATGCGCCAACCCTCCAACTTGCCTGGCTTCTGCTCAGTCCTACAGACAGCTCAGGTCCCAGTCTCTTCCCTCAGTCCTTGCTCGAAAGGCCATTGCTGGCATGCAAAGGGTAGGTGTTATTTCTCCTAAATAAAACAAATGTACAACTGTTCTTGTTGCTGTGCCCTCATGTGTTCCCACCCAGAGCTAGCTCACTAACAGTTTCCATCACCCTTGTGTGGCTTCCCTGGTTTCCAGTGTCTGTAAGCACATCAAACCCCTGCTTCACCCCCCCCAAATACACACACGCGTACGCAGCTCCCAGCCATCGACCGATTCAGAAATAAGTCTTGGTCCTAAACGTCACGACAATGACCAGATCAGTCTCTCTATGCTGCAGACTGAATTTTGCCCTGTGAGCTACCGAGACAGCTGCCACCCTCTGGGACAAGGCAGATGACAGTGCTCTGGTGGCAGCAGAGTGGGGAGCCAGGTGTTGCCAGCTGCAGGGATGCTACAGTCACAGTCCCAGAGGATACTTGTTGCACGTTGACTCTGCCTTCAGAAAACCCTGAAAAACCTTCTTCTGTCATACTGCTTCTCCAACGTAACACGTATGACATTCACCCTGTGGGATCCCGCTGGTATTAACAACAGCAAAAAATGCTCACTGAAGTAAATGAATGCCCAGAAAAATAAACAGATCTCCCAAAGTACTGTACAAGAGACCCAAACACTGCAGTAGCCCAAGGCCAGGATTTTTAACTTTTAGAAATCCCAGAGGGGTTGTGAAGTCCAGTTGGTGTTTTATAGCAGCTACTGGACTCTATACAGAAGTTGTTCATGTACTGCAATAACAAATTTCACGGATGCTGAAAGGCACACAGTGCTTTAAATATTATGGACTGAGAGAGCAAGTAACTGTGCTAGCAGGTAGCAGAATTTATGCTTACTATACAAAAAGTGTTAATACAGCCACTCTGAAAACCAGTGGTTACTTTCCCCTCCTTTAGCACCCAGCACGCTGTCACTGTAAGGCTAAATCCCAAGACTTTTCACTGAGTATTTATTCTGTAAGAGTTCCTGACAATCATAGGTGAATCCTGGCTCCTGGGGTTATTAAAATAATACTGTGATAGGATTCTTTGCATTGGGAAAGGAGGGGTGGGGTGGAAGTTGGCATTCCTCTCCAAGCTCATTTTAAAACACCGTTTTCCATGTGGGATCAGTTTCATCAACATGTCTTCTCCCTCCATTTTCCCATCAAAAGGAACTGGGAATGAAGAAGAAATTTGTTTAATCATCTTCTGTGAGATCAGCTGAATTCTAATGCTGTTTGATTACAGCTAGTCACAAAAATGTCAAGTGCATTTCCATTTAGAGTGCTTGCTTAAACAGCCGTGCAAATGGGGACCACCCGAAAATCAGCATACATCATGAGAGACTTGAGCTTCCTTATGGCATATACTTGTTTCAATCCACTCTTTTGCTCTTTAAAATAATGCATTTTCACAGCACATCATTTCCCTAAATGAGCATGATACATCACTGCTGCAAATTGACTCATGAGGCCCATTAATAAAGGCCAGGGTTTCTCAGCAGCTTTTCTCATTGGGAAGGTGTTATCTTACCATCTAAATCTGTAATGAATATGACGCTTTTAGCCTGTGCCCACCCCACTGTTCCAGCTCCCCTTGTCAATTTGGTTGGAGGTTTTCATTGCACAGGCAGTGGCATCATGTTAGAGAATAAATAATGTATTATTGCTTTCCCTAAGTAAGTAGCTATTCATTTCAAATGCAGAAAAAATACTTAAAGTGAAATGGTTACCCTTGTCATATGGGATTCACCTCTTATAAAACATCTCTGCCCTGAGTTTCAAACCTATTATATAATTCCTGGTATTACACTGCTACATGATGCACTATCAGTATTAGGCAAGAATTACTAATATTCAGACAGCCTCTGATTTTATGCTTGTAGTTTTCCCACATTCTTTTGATTTCCAAAAAGAGTAGGGCTGATCAGAAAATTGGACCGGAAACTACAATAAGTTATACAAGGAAAAAACCTGAAATCTCAGTTTGATGAAATGTTGTCTATAAAAACGTGTTGGAGTATTGTTTTTTCAATTTTTCCAATGGAAAAAAAAACAACCTGGGGTTTATTATGAAATTCTGATTAAAAGAAAAATGTTTTGTTTAAAAATCTAGGGAGTGTAGCATTTTGTACAGGAACAAAGTATTTTCTGACAGAGTCTGGAAGAGTTCTATGTTAAATATTAATTATCTGATTGGAACTGTGAATTTCAGAAGTTCCTGCAGGGATCAAAAAAATAATACAAACATTCACTGAGAACTGGACACCTGATTCCCTGATTGTTTAAATTGGATTCTTAAATGTTAAACATGCTCACTTGAATTGATCAGGTAAATGTTTTGGTTCCCACAACAAAAGGTTTTCCAGAGGGGACAAAATTATTAACTTTGATGATCTCCTTTAGTTATTAGCTTTTGTGGCCTTCTTTCCTCTTTCAATTTGGGTCTATGTATTATTGAGAATGGTATATAAGAAATTAGCCATGCTTTGGAGGCTTAGAAAAGCTTTCTACACAAAGCTTCGCTAAAGTTAGGGGGTGTAGAGTTGCACAACAAACTGTACTGTACTCTCAGCCAGCTGAAAACTGCCATAGGAACAGCATTTCTCATGATGGTACTTCCACTTCCTCTTCTGGTCAAAATTAGGAAGTGCACAGATATTTTCCCGTCCTTTCACGTTTAACACAGCACTTTTGAATCCTCAAGCATTTCAACAGGCTTGAGCTGTGTTCATTCAGCACAGATCCCGGCTCTTCAGCACGTTTGTACAAACTAATTGTTGCTAGTACATGGAGTATATATGAACTATTGGATCTTCACAGCATACCTCTTCCTGTACATAATAATAGTGCTCCAAGGAATTCACTGTGCAACTGTAATACTGGAGAGACATTTGGAAACATCAATTCCTTATTTGTTTGATTCATTACAGAGAGCAGCACCTTAAGGTTAAGCTAAACAGGCTTAAGGCTCCTGTTAGGGCCTGATGCATTTTTAGCAGTTTTAGCTGGTTTAAATGCAGTTACTATATTTATTACTGAGAGGTCTTAAAACAAGGACAGTGTAGAGCTGTTGGTTTAGGAACAAGTGTTTTTTTTAAAAAAAGAAAACACTAAAAGAACAACAGAATAAAAGCCAAACGTACCAAGAGACTCCTTACAGGTACACATTGATACAACAGGAGTAACAAAGCAGTAGGTTCTCTTTTGTACATTAATTCCACAGAATCTATTAAAACAGAGAATTCAGAGTAAGATTGTCCAGATAAGAAGAAAAGCCCAAAAGTCTAAGATTTACCTAGTTAATTGGACACACCCTTTCTAGATATAGATAAAATGCTCTAGCCTTACTCTCACCAATCCCTGCAGGCTGCTAAAGTTTCAGATCTAGCCTCGTCTGATGGATTTCAAATTAATAACAGTGTCTGAAAGACACAAGAGGTTTGACCAACTTTGCAAAAGGCCAGTCTAATAGATGGAAGGTGCACTAGGTCAGTCAGACCTGCAAACCACATTACCATGCACACCTGCAGGATATACTGGACCCAGGAGAGAAGTAACCAGATAATTAGGTAGACTGACATTTTCCTGCAGGTTGAAGAAATTAGGGATCAGGCAAAACAGGAGAATGACTTTCTAAAGCTTACATTGTTGCATATATTGCCTAGAGTTTAAGGAGAAAAATAGCATAAAGGAGAAAACTTGATACCCGCTGATGTAGGCAACATTACCAGATACAGACAGGACCAAGCTGTAATGTTTCTATTCAGCTCTGAAATTCTTGAAATTTTTAAGGGCCCGAGCTGGTGTCCTGATTTGAACTTGCATACAAAAGAGTGGCAAAAAAATGATCACAACAACCACCAAAAAAAAAGCTTTAAGGCATTTTCATATACTGAATATAAGTAATGCTATATGTTACCTCCCAGTGTATCACCTGAGCTATAAGACAAGAACACACCTGACAAACAGCCTTGACTCTCTGTTTGCTTCACAATTCATTCTACACTTTGTCCACGCAGAAGGCAGCAAATAGGACAAAATCCCAATTTAATCTTTATCATTATGCCTCCTAGCCCTTTTTTTTGATAATCGTGCATCAGCCAAAAGTGATGAGAATACTTCCCATCTGCTGGGGCTAAATGTGCTGTGATCAGTACCAGCAACGAGAGTCAGAGAGACACAGAGACTCTGTCCAACTAGATTAAATTCTGGAAAGCCATGTTATCCAAAGGATGTATTGATTCTGAGGATATCAGCAACCTTTCATGCTGCAGAGCCACAGTCATGAGCTGAACCATGGCATGTTGCCACCAAACTTGAAACTTATATCTTTAAATTTAATCGAACAACCAGTACTAAAAAAAAAAAAAAAAAAAAAAAAAAAAAAAAAAAAAAGAAAATGCAACAAATGGAGAAAAGCAGACTGTATAAAAGATGATTAATTTTTTAGTAAGTACCACTGCTCCATAGAAATGGTATTTGCTAAACAGTGCTTTGCTTAGCTCCTCATAAAACCATCTTTGTGGAATTGGGATAAAATACAGTTGCCCCAAAGTAGGATATATTGTTATAAAGCCACTCTCTTCATTAGAGAGGTTGAAGTACAGATAACAACTTTTCTCCTGGTTAAATTACTGCTGACAATTGATCAAATGGATGGATGGATGTGAAGTTTTTGTCCTCTTAGAAGTTTTGTTTGCTTCATTTTACCTTAAACTCCTTAGGACAAGCTACTTTCCTTTGCTCCTTACCAAAATACTAGAAAATACTAGAAAATACTAGGTCAGACTGTATCACAGGTACTCCAAATGGGCAGCACGTTTCCTGTAACTTTTCCATCCTTTTGGCTGTGGAAAGAGCCTGAGAGCCCACCTCCATGTGAAGGACACCTGCCTGGAAGGAGAAAGCAAGAGCAAGACCCCTGTCATGTGATTGGTTACCCTCGATTTGTAATGCAAAGAACTGTAATAAGAACCATCTGTCTTGCACAAAGCTTCCCTACACTGAACACTTTTACCCAGGGCCCCCAAACCACAACCAACTGAGACTTACCCTGAGGCAGTCTGCAGATGAGAAGAAAAGACTTGGATTAAAGAAGCACTTCCTGGGGATGCCTGCCGAATGGTTTTAGGAAACCAGCCAAGGCGCTGAAGCCATTACTCACCAGACACAAATCAACCCAGCTGACAATTATTTTCAAAAACCAAGGCTTACTACCGAAGCTATGTCCATTCCTCTTTTGCATCAGAGTCATCATCTCATTTTACTCACACCATCACGTTCTGCAATAACAGGAGCAATCCCTCCGTGGCAGTATGCGTTAAGTAATCACGCTTTCACGTACATATCTGTGATAGCAAAATTTCACAGTTCCTGAGATTCTACACTTAAAACACAATAATTACAAAGAATAAGAACAGCACTTTGCTTTTTTCATAAGAGCTTTTTAAAGTGGCCTTACATGAAGAGATCATTCATAAGTCTGGTCAATGCTGGGTGTTCTGTGAAGTAAACGCAGTGTCTTAAAATGGTTTAGATCAGATGCAGAAAAGCACAGTAGCTTTTCTACTTCAGCTAAATTATCAAAATTATCAAAATTTACACTAATGGGTTCCACCCATTAATCCTGTAAACATCATTAAGCTCTTGTGAGATAATAAGAGGTATTACACAAGTTTGATAGAAAAAGGAAAACAAAGAGGTATTATACAAATTTTATGGCATTCCAATATCATTAATATTGGACATGAGCAACGTTGGGTCACTTTTTAGTTATGAATGAAACTCAGACCTAGCAAGATCACATAATCACATTGGACATGCTGTTTATGTCACATGCTGTACCGCACTGCACCTCGCCATCCACTTAGCCAGCACAACATGCAGCATTGCTCTCGGTGCACTGAGGGGATATTTCTGGGCAGTTCCTCAGCAGCAATGTCCGTGGACCAGCCTTCCACGGTCAGCAACAGCCTTGGAAGAAACTTCAGAAAAAAGTCCCTACAATACCATCGGGATGGTATTTGTGTATTGGTACGGCAAGGGTTGTCTGTCTTTGGTCTGTGTGCGCATGCGTGTGTGTACTGACCTTCTGAATTACTTTTGTGAGCAAGCTGTACTAAGAGGCAGAATAGGCTGGAGCCTGGCAGTGGTCCCACAAGCAAGAATGCAGCTGCATAGGGTTCCTGAAGTGGAAAACTTGTTTCCTGTTGTTTCCAGAACAGTGGGATATGCCTCCAAAAAGTAGCGAAAGAGCTATAGCTTTCTGCAGCTGGTGCTATTGCTAGTTATCCTCTCTAATAACAAAGATGTCAAGGTTTAGGCTCGTGCTTCATCCAGCTGCAATGCCCATGACAGCAGTAATGACTGGCAGCAGGGAGGTATGAAAAAGTAGGGGGGAAATGCCAACAGAGGGCAAATTTCAAGGTGTCAGTGGCAGTGGTCACTTCGACAATTCTGTTTGGTAAGGAAGATGATAAATATGTGTGTGCCACTGCATCTTAAGAGTCCAGAAGACTGCCATGTTCATGTGCCTACGTATTCCTGGAAAGAGGGCAAACCTATCACTGGGGCTGGCTGGCCCAGCCTCTGGTGCTAAGGGACAAGAAACCGTGATAGAGTGAAAGAAAGGATGCAGAGGGATGATTAGGGCAGAGGGGTCAGCAAAATAGTGGCCAACTATGCCAGTCCTTAAGGAGGATGGTGTGATTCTGATTCACATCACACACTGTCAGTAAAAGCATTTCTTCATAGCCAAGTGAAGCCGTGCCAAGGGTGCCCTGATGCCATTACTGCATGAGGCACACTCAAAGCACAGGCAGGAAAAGCAATCTGTGCAAGGCTGGCTGGGAGGCCTGCCAAGCTGGTAAATGACAGGGGATTGCTATTTTTATCTCTCCAGATACAGTTCAGTATTTCAGGCCTTAATGCGTAAGCTGAGAATCAGTGAGTGAGTGAGGATATCTTGAGACTGGAGTTGGGGGAAGAAAGGAGCGAGGGAATGAGAACCACCTGGATGTACTCCATGGCATGAATTCAATTCAAGATAAAAACTGACCAGCCAAAAATTTTTCAACATTTCAAAAGGCTGGAGGTACAGTTCAAAAGCATGACTGGCATGGCCAGGTTTCCTTTTTGGCACTTTGACCAGAAAAGACCACTCAACGAAATTAAAAATATTCAGAGCCCCCAAAGCAGGCTTCCTTATGTGACAGACTAGTTATTTTCTGCATTATGGGCATCTTCTTCAGCACTAGCTGTAACCTGGGGTTCATTCAGTCTTGTGTTGTTCAGCTACTGGGTACCCAGGACCCAGTTTTATTAAGATCGACTGCATAACCCACCTTTACCGTAAGAACTTGTTGAGCTGTTGCTATTGCACTCATGTGTAGGCAAGAGAGCATGTGTTTGTTGCAAAAGTAACTCAAGAGAAAAATACCAACATGAAAAAATGTAAAACCCTATGGAAAAAGAAAAGAAGGAAAGTCAGAAAGCAGCAACTCAACACATGAAAGGATCAGCCATTACATTTCCCATGCTGTCAGCTTATTAATCTGTGCTGTGGATCAGGATCCATTATACTTATTGTTGTGGGAATTTATATAATAATAAAACAGGTCTACCCTTTTGTGACATCTAGGTGTCCCCGGGAACTGACACAAAATTGACACGCAGGGACTCAGAGAAAAAAAAATATAGCTGATTGCTAGTTCTTGCAATTCCCAAAGAACAGCTGATCACTGACATTTGGTTTCATGGTATTCTCTGATCTTCACAACATATCATTGCACCATGTTTTATCAAATTCATGTGTTCAGGATTCCACAAACTCAAGCAAATATAAATATAGCATGACCTTTTATTTCCACAAGGCACAAATGACAGCGATTCAGTTTTGTCATAGTCTGTCTGTAAGTCACAGATAATTATACACTGTATTTGTAAGGAAACTAGTTCATAAATCTTTAAATACAGCACTTTAACCAAGTTTCAAGGAATGAACAGCTGGATAGAATTGTAATGATATATAAAGTGGGAACATAAAAATTGAAGCCTTCCACTTACCTAGTAAATTTTCTCCATTTTATATTTATGTTCTCTTCTATAATTTTTAGGATATATATTTTGCTTTGGTACCAAGTTTCTTGCTTCTTAACTATAGCTACATACAGAGGACATCAACATCTATGAGTATGGTAAATCTGGACAAGTCTCGATTGATTTGTAGATACAAAAGACAGAGTGATTTTCTTAAGCACTCTATAAAAAGCAAAGGGAGCACTTTAGGGTGTATGATCTCAAACTCTGGCACTTCACAGAGTCTAAGGTCATGCAGAACCAATGGTCTTCCTTCAGTGGCAGCCTTGGAGGCTCAGCTGGACAGGAGAATTTGTCCACCAGCCCAGCTCTGACTCCAGTCATCCGAGCATGACTGAACTATATTTCACAGAAGGCATTTAGGCAAGATTCATCTCAGCCAAATTTAGACACCTGGAGAGGCATGTCTGAGGCATGCCTCATCTCATTCAAAGATAATCTGTCAGGTGAATCACTGGCTGGAAGTGCCCGTTTCTCCATATTGACTATAAAGGCAGTCTGGGCAATTAACTCAAGTGAGGATGTTTGTTATTTGGACATGTAAAGGTATGTGAGACATAATGTACCTTGAGCCTACAACTGAAAGACCAAGGACAGAGAATGCCTCATTTATGCAGTCAGTAGACTACTGGTTTAGTAGTTTGTGCCTCTTTTACTGTGTCAGATAGGTGCTACCTTTCAACCACACTAGCTCACCTGTAATTTCCAGCTTATTATGACTTTTCTCTGGCAAATGAAAGATCCCTTTAACACCAATAATTTTCACAATGAAAAAGCTTTTACATCTGTCAATCATATCATCACTCTATCTTCTACTCAATCTTTCACTCAATTTAAATGTTGATTTTATATTTACCTATGCAGATGAAGTTTCCTTAGAAAACACACATTGACTATGGACTGATGCGCTCTGAAGTGTAGTTATCCGACTGAAAAGTTGACATCTGTGCTTCTTTCTCCCACTGTAAGATATTGTTAATGCTTACTATTTACAGGAGGGTTAGCTAGTCTTCTGCAACAGAACTGTATGAGTATGATGGAATAGGGAAAAAACTACATTACAAGCAAATTAATCAGCTTTGAAACAGTAACAAAAATTCATTTTAGATGTCAAACAGTGTTCATAATTTTAAGTGCAAATTGGTACAGTAAATATTTTTTCTAGTTTATTGATCTAGAAAAAAAAAAGCTAGATTTTGCAGATAGATGTCCTATTACCCTCTGTAATTACATTTGTGTGAAACATAAACAGTCTGCTTAGAGTTTAATGGCATTGTTTTGGGCATACTATACACTTTACTGGGGAAAGAAAAGAGATATACTCTTCCCATACTAATAACATATAAAACTGGCAATGGTAAGTGTCTTCCTTGCAGAATTTTAGTATCTAGGGATAAGTGAGTAAGTATACAGAATGTATAAGTATAGCAGAAGAAAATAATGCAAACCTCCATGTAAAGCACTAGTGATTCTATCTGTTAAAATTTTTAATTCAATTTTTTTTAAAACTCCTTAAGAAAAAAACAAAATGATGATTTCATCATTCATGAGAATTCCAGATCAAAACTCGTTATCCTCAATGGGAAGGAATCCATTGGTTTCATCAGACTTTGGATTAGGTAATAAAATAAGAAAGACCAAAACAGTGGAGAAGGAAATCTGCTAATCATATGTGCAATTCAACTATGAAAAAGAGTTACCAAAAATGTTCTGAAAAAGCCTATTCTTTGAGAAAATTTGACAGAATTAAAAGATTGGGCTTATTTAGGCAAAGCTTATAAAATCTGTTTAGACTTTGATACCTGAACTAAAAGCAACTTACAAACTCTTCCAGAGGTCACTTATCAGTATTAATTGTACCACATAAAAATTTCTTTTGAAAAGATTACTGATTATTATAGAATCATAGAATCATAGAATTATTAAGGTTGGAAAAGACTTCTGAGATCATCCAGTCCAACTGTCAACCCAAAACACCACGTCTACTAAACCATGTCCCGGACTGTCACATCCACACATTGTTTGAACACCTCCAGGGATGGGGACTCCACCACCTCCCTGGGCAGCCGGTTCCAATGACTCACCACTCTTTCAGGAAAGAAATTTTTCCTAATATCCAATCTAAATCTCCCCTTGGCACAACTTGAGACCATTACCCCTCGTCCTATCGCTGGTTGCTCGGGCAAAGAGGCCAACACCCTCCTCACTACACCCTCCTTTCAGGAAATTGTAAAGAGCGATAAAGTCTCCCCTCAGCCTCCTCTTCTCCAGACTAAACAACCCCAGTTCCCTCAGCCACTCCTCATAAGGCTTGTTCTCCAGGCCCTTCACCAACTTCGTTGCTCTTCTCTGGACACACTCCAGCACCTTGATGTGCTTCTTGTAGTGAGGGGCCCAAAACTGAACACAGTATTGGAGGTGCAGCCTCACCAGTGCCAAGTACAGGGCCATGATCACTTCCCTACTCCTGCTGGCCACACTCTTCCTGATACAAGCCAGGATGCCATTGGCCACCTTGGCCACCTGGGCACACTGCTGGCTCATATTCAGCCAGCCATCAACCAGCACCCCCAGGTCCTTTTCTGCTGGGCAGCTTTCCAGCCACTCTTCCCCAAGCCTGTAGCGTTGCATGGGGTTGTTGTGACCCAAGAGCAGGACCGGACACTTGGCCTTGTTGAACCTCATACAATTGACCTTGGCCCATCAATCCAGCCTGTCCAGATCCCTCTGCAGAGCCTTCCTACCCTCTAGCAGATTGACGCTCCCGCCCAGCTTGGTGTCATCTGCAAACTTACTGAGGGTGCACTCAATCCCCTCATCCAGATCGTTGATAAAGACATTAAACAAGGCTGGCCCCAGTACTGAGCCGTGAGGAACTCCGCTTGTGATGGGTTTTTATGTTTTTATGTTTTTTATGTTTTTATCTTGCTCCAAATGGATCTCAAACCACTGCCTACAATACAAAAAATCTGCCATCCAGGTTTAGATGTTCACAACAGAAGTCTATCTGTATATTGAACCAAATGATTGCACCAATCAGTATGACCAACCTCTTCAAATCAGTTCAGACATGGATCTAAGCTTAATAATTTATCTTTCTACCATATGACAAAGTAAACCTTGTTCATGGCAGCTCATTAATATGAACAATTTTGGATCTTATCTCTGATTTTGCAAACCAGACCAGCAGAGCATTAGTTAACTAATAAACATAAATTAACTTTTATCTAAAGTCTCACTAGAAATAAACTTTGAAAACGAAAATATTTTTGGGAGAGATAAGAGATGTGAATTTTGCTTCACTTTTATAAAACATAACATTTTTTTGATTCATTCTTCATTCTGTTTCTGCATAAAAGAAAAAATCCTGCGGTTCTAGAAAGTATTGGGAAGTTTTTCAGAAGGTGTGCTGGTTTGGGCTGAGATTNTGTGGTGCTTAGTTGCTGGCTGGGGTTAAACCATGACAGAAGGAAAGAAAGAGGTAAAGTATCGCCACATGATTGTTTCGATCCAGGCTATGCATGTGTACCTGCATCTTATCTTGAGAAATTACAATTCCATGAAATAGGATTGATATTTCTTCTTAATCAGACAGACATATCCATAACTCCAGACATGTATCCTCTCATCTGCTGATTTCCTCAGTGTTTTTGCAATTGAGGGAAGGTTTTAAATAACAGTGTTCCCTGACTCAGCAAGACTTGTTCTAAAGATTCATTGGCAAGACTCTTAGACAAATGAGACTGTTTTGAGTGGGAAAACAAGCATCTCATAAACTTGAATCCTTTGAAATTGAGTTTGGTTTTTTTCACACCATCATGGAAAGCAAAATACAACATGTTGAGCTAAGGGTATGACATGACAACAGGAAAAATAAAACTGTGGAATATGTTGCAAAAATGTCCTGCAAATTTTCACCTACCTATCTGTATCTTGTTGGGTTGATAATATGCCTGATCAAAGAGAAATGTTCTTTCATACTTGTCAGAATACTTCTTGCTAAGCTCTGCTCTCCAAGAGGACTGTCTGATGACTGCTCATTTGTAGCTTTTCAAGCCATCAGTCTCACAGGCCAGCTGGGAATCCCTATTCAGTCCCAAAAAAGATTTAGCCTAGGATTCTTAGAGTGGTTCAGAAACTCAGAAAATCAAGAGAAATAAAACGTGTTAAGTAAGTTCTTGTAGCTGTATAATTATTTTTGAAATTGGTTTATGCTTCTTTCCAGTCTTCACAGTCTCACCATTCAGCTCTTTTTTTCCAAGAAATCTGCCTGCACTGGCTGAGATTTAAATAAGTCCAATTAAGGAAGTGAACTACTTGTTACAATTATTCTTGATCAGAACCAGAGCTTTAATAACATTTCATGTCTAGTTGATTAAAATTAGGGAAAACAGCTGACAGTTAGAGGTGTGTGTCTAAAATTAGTAATCCTTTCATTCTATTAATTCGAATGGAGACTACTTGAAGGCCAAGAATGCTGCCTGTTTTAATAAATTCACTTTAGGTCAGGAAACCCTATTCTTTGAATTCAAAGTGTTTTAGCATTTAGATCAGAGATGCTTTGCTGGGAGAAACTGTACAAAGCTTCTTTTTATGATTATGTTTGTTCTGAACCACTTTTAATGAACAATGAGTGGGAAAAACATACAAGAAAGGGAATAAAATGAAACAGATGGAGAAGTCTCTACTGGAATGACACCAGTATAGACTTGCAGCAGATAATTTAGTTAAGGTTACACTTGCATGGTTTGCTTAGCTGAGCAGAACAAACAATCAGATAAGCTGGCTGGAGCATATTCACAGGCTTTCACTGAAACAAAATAAAAAAAGCCAGTTCCATAGAGTGTGCTGAACATTGACCCCAAGACATGGAACAAACAGCAAGTATGATTTATTACAGCATTTATATTACAGAGAATAGCATATCAAGGAGCAGCAGTAGAAAAATGCTTTTTGATCATCTTGTAGTTCATCCTTTTCTCTCTTCCATCATTGAAAAAGAAATAAAATAGTGCCATTGACCTACAGGTTCCAGGTTTCCTGTAGCACAGCGTAAGCTGTAAAACATGCTCTATTATCTGATTCCGTTTGCATGCATACTCAAGTTGATCAGAGCACCTTTTTCACATTCAGTAGGCTAAACCAGAAGAAAAGAATACAAGGAAAAGCAGTGACTGGCAGGCAATTGGCCCAAATGGATCATATGCATTTTTTTAATGGATATGCTGGATGCCCTCTTTAAAAATGAGATAATACCCCAGAAAGATTAATTATGTATGAATGGAACTCTGTGATGTCTGTTTCTTAGAAACTACATACACACTTTTTTTTTTAACTGGCATGTATGCGCATACCAGGTATCTGAAAGCAGGGTAATTTCCTTTCTTATAGTGGAATGAGTGTAACATAGGGCTATAACATGAGTCATTACACAAAGTCATGTATCCTCTCTCATATATATGTGCACACAGAAGCATGTGTATATCTATACCATGTATTTTCTGGTCATGGAGCCTTCCAAAATTTTAGGACTTCTACAGTTGCTAGAGAATAGCTCAGCAGTTCTGGAAGTGATGGGTTTTTTTTCTTTGACAGGCCACATGGCTATTCTTACTCAGCACTGATTAGAGGATCCACCCACATCCTGACTTGCAAACCTGAAACATTAGCTATTGAGAGATGTAGCATACGAGGCTAAAATATAACACTAGTCGATGGTGCTTTCAAAACCCAAGTCACTGTATCTACACCAGGGCAAGATGATTTCCATGTTAAAATCATGTACTTCTAGAATATGCTTGATAGATATCAAGATCTTCTAGAATATACTTGCTAGATGTAGGTGTTATATCCAGTCTAACAGATGAACAGTATTAACCACAGGCTAGCAGGTATCTCTCTTTAAAATCTCCACCTGTTCCTGCCTTTCCAAATGTATTTAGCAGATGTACTTTCATCTTCACCTTTTAGACAATGTTCCTTCCGCAGTCAGAGTATTTTTGTACAACAGAACTGATATTAGTTCTCATGATTAAAGGAACACAGAACATAAGTAATCCCTATAATATGAATCATCTGCTATGATTTTTCCTTTTATCTTCCAACATTAGAGCTACCCAATATAAAACTCTCAGGAATGTAAGTGAACAGAGCTATCTCTAGCTAAAATCTTCCCTTGGCAAATGGAATTCTGGCCAGGCTCCAGATATCCTCCAAAGTAATCTACGACTTACATTTATTTTATATATTTTGGCTAGGATGGAAGGCCAAACAATGCTTGTTAAACACATTCCAGAGGCTAATATTAAACTTGGGAAAAGTTACCCCTTGATGAATAGTTATAAATTTGCCAATAGCGGACAAAGGCCTAAAGAAAATCTAAATGCACTCTCTCTTGCATCTCAAGTTTTCCTTTACTCTCCATCTCACGGTATAAAAGTATTGGTTTATCCGTCCTTGTCCTGCCTCCTCTTTCCTCACCTTGACCCAGTTGTTGTCACTCCACGCAATTAAAAAATATTGACAGTAGAAGGAACCAGAGGGTTTCTTAGAAGCACACTCATACGTGGTGTTCATGGAAGATAGATTCAGACACACTACATGTTCACACATGCACATATATAAACAGTTAAGATAGTTATTACCAGTAGCTGCTGCAGACAGAAAATATTTGGAGTGTTTAGCAGGTACAATTCAATCAGTGCATACACTCTGCAAAACAATTGCTCAGGAAGGTTTTCAAGGAAAATGCCAAGCTGGGTGAGATGTGTGTCTATTGTCTTCAAAATCACAACACTTCTTTTTTTTTTTTCTGTGAAACTAAGTATGTGCGGGGTGGGTGCATGCATGTCTGCCAACATGTTTGCCCTGCCTTCATTACCTGCCAGGCACCAGACCTCTGACAAACTCCACTGCCAAAATTATCTTATTTTTCAACTTATCTGAACTTATCACTGGCCACAATGAGCTGCTCCTTGGCTGCTTCTTGTCCAGTTTACCACCTTAAAGTCTTTGCCATCAGAGCCCTTTTCCCCCAACTCCATTTCAATATGCATTTCCCAACTCATCTTTCAGCACTTATCCCGATTCCCACAAAAGTACCAGTATTCACATTCCTAAATTTTTTTGTTTTTTACTACTTACTAAATGTTTGACAAGGCACATGAAGACTTTCTGAAGGCTTCCTTCCCACTGGCTTTCCAGTGAAAGGTAGTATAGAATCAACTTTATAAGGTGCATTAATGCTGAGAGCACATTGAAATACCTACAACTGGTACACTGAGCATTTACTTTGGCACCTCTGATTTTTTTATGAGTAAAAAAGTCATGTCAATCAATGGGGAAAATCCAAAAATGACATTTTTGTCATTTTATTTGATACTCACAGGCACCTTTAGATGTCCCAGTACCTTTGCCTGACACTAATTCTGTTACAACATTTAACATTCACCTCTCATTAGTTCAAATAAATATTTCTTGCACCATCAAGTTTTCTGTTTTGCATCACAGAGGACCAGTTTACTTCTCTTTCCCCTATAACTTTAATTCTGATTTTCCCCCATAACTTTAATTCTGGTTGATATTGGCCTACTCTGCACAATTCCCTCATTGTCTCCCTGAGCAGACATGGGAATACCACCCTTTACTATTCTATTTAGTAATGACAGCTGCTGCTTAGGTTAGTATCTAGCAATACCATCAAAGGGTTTGTGCTAGGTAACATACAGCTGGATCTTTGATACTCCTGTTGCGAGCAGTTGTACTGTTCCTGCTACCTAAGACAACATGAGTACCTCTGAAAGGCACCGCTAAGTGGGGAGTAATATTTATTTATACAAGGGGAAGGACCGATCTGAATAGCTATTACAACAGGGAAACTTTCTATGGAAGTACATGGCAGCTGGTGGCATTTCTAGCACGTCTAGGGTACTGAGATCTCCTTTCTAGGAAAAAAACATCACTGTAGTTACTATTATTAAAGTCTGACAAAAAGCTACAATAAATTGTCTTTTCATGTTCTTATTTTGTGTGGCATTGATGACTACTGCTTGATTATGTATGTAAATAAAGTAGTGGCCTTCACCTTTCTATGATGATGTTGCTCTGAGTTAATGATGAAGTGGGACATGGGGAGGACGTGAGACATGTCAGTGTTAATGAAGATTTATTCAGTAGCGACATTTGATCAAATCTACTTGGCGAAGTCTTAGGTTTCATTAGTTAAAGACATAAAGCAGTCTGTCTGATTAAAGGGAGAAAAAGCAGTGGGGAGCTCACATAAATTACTGCAGCTCAATTAGGTGCAGACAGTTTAGTGAGTGTTTATTACCAGTAGAAAGGAAGATTTTCCAATTAGATTAAAAGGTTTGGAAAACAACTCTTATAGTGCAAAGTGATTTAGACCCATTGCTGGAATAATACATTGTGAGAAGCTGCATTGATTAAAAGTAAGCTGGTAAGTTATCTGCATTGCTTCATTGTTTATCAATGGAGCCCCTGCTGCCTAGGTACAATTTACCTCACAAGATCAATGTCTGGACTTGGCTAATTTTCTCCTTGCCCTGAAGATTTATATGGATGTAAAGGGCATCTACATCATGGCTGAAAATACCAACGAGATTTATTTGGGATAATCATCAAGGTAGTGAAGTTGTATCAATCACCAGAAGTGCACCCTGGCCATGCTGTGCCCTTCAGGCTGGCATCCCTGCTGCATAGCTGGGTTTAAAGAAAAGACATTTTAATCAGAAAGGAACTTCATTCCAGTGAGGTTCCACAGGCTCATTGTGAAAATTGAAAAGGCATTAAAACAAAAGTGGAAGTATATAGAGTGTTCAGGCAGTGGTCAGCCAGTGTTTCTGACAACTGATTGAAGTTACTCGGTGTACGGTGCAAGCCCATGATTCATGAATCCCAGCATCTGACAGCGCAGAATGTGACTTCCAGCAGTGCTGAGCTAGCTGGAGTCCAGGTCTGCTTTGCCATAGGATTGTTGGATATGGGCTGCGAAAGGTAGGGGGTCATTGTCCATGGCTCTGAATGACTGATTGTTTTCAATGCAGAATGGTGGGGGAAGAGGAGCAAAGGAAAAGAAAATGAATGATATTTAAATTCCTTATACTCCTACTGTGCCCTTCAGATCACATGTAGGCCTGCAGCTGCTTCTAATCCCTCTCTCCCAGAATTGTTTATTGTGAAGACTGGAGGAACCGAGATCAATGAATAGAGAAATAAATAAAATAATTCTAATTTTACATGTTCAGTTTAATAATGACAGAGTTCCACACTGAACCCTTTCTTTTACCTTGTGTGTAAACAGGACTCAAAAGAATCCAAATGTTACAATATTGAACTCTCATACCTTTATTTTTTTTCCCTGCAACACTTGCACATGCAGCATTTCTCCTCTCTTAATGCAGGTCCCCAAAGTCTAAGTTTAAATCAATGCCATCGGAGATGCTGACGCTGTTCTGACCGACTGCCATGAAAGCAGAATTGTGCCCCTCCTTTTGGCTCTAACGATCCGTCCTTTGGGCTTCAGAACAGTGTGCGTGCATAGGGGTGGTGGTGAGGGGGAAGGAGCTATGGCACAGCATCTTCCACAGAAAAATGAAAACTGGGTATGCAGCGGTTATTGTCCTTCCTTGCACTAACTGTGGCAATACCCCAGTCTATGGTACATGTTCTCCAAACACACAGAAAAGTACATTCTCCCCCAAAAGGCTTCCTCACATTTAGAGACAGGACAGGCAGTTTTTCTGTACAAACATTTTGACATGTACAAAACCGTTATCTAAAAGCTTGTGTGTAAGCATAGACTGTTGCACAAACGGCACACAACAAAATGTTGGTTGCTTTTTAAAATACATTTCTTTGAAGTTACAACCGCGTGGAACTCACTCATCCGAATAATCCCATTGTTTTACATGCATGTGCTCACTGCATGCTTCTAAATTACGCGTTTGAGCCCTAAAAGTCTTAGTTCTTACCTCATAATGAGCAGAGTTCACATAGTCCATATTCAAAGTGCTTTGTCCTATACAGTTAAGCCACAAAGTTTTCCCTGGGGCTTCTCCTCTACATTTCACAAGACATCACTGCCCTAACCATAACTACACTTCACCAAAACAACTAGCAACCATTTTCCAACAAAATAAGGCACATTCAAATCCCTCCAGGCACCCCAGATAGTACCTCTTTACCATATTGAATAACTGCTCATGAATAAAACACTGATATTCTTTGTAATGTAAACATCCTGTTGGTTAGCAAAACTGGGCTTTTGGTTTGTTTTCTTTATAATTGGAAGGGCTTGTCATTTAAGGAAACAATTAACATTTGTTACGAGCAACTTGACTGTGAATGGCTCCTACTATTACACTAAATACATTTAATTATGATTTATTGGCGCATAGCAACCTTTGGTGACATTGTAAGCCAACATCCATTTTCGCTTAATTAAACTCATTATAGCAACACTTTGCTACATAAAAGGGAAAAAAAAAAGCAAAATGGATAAAACCCAAAATTCCGTAACTGTTCAAAATTAAGGTCATAAGGTAACCATGCAGCAGATTACCTAGTATTAAACTGCTACCGTTACTAATAGGAGAAAAATCTGGAAAAGATGTAGATATAAGAAGAGGACTCAGTCTTTTGGTCTTAGCTATGGAATTAAACCACCCTTGAACAAGCTGAAAGTCATGTCTTGGGGCAAAGGTATCAGGTATCCTGCATTGCTCAGATTGTTTACTGACTTTTCAGTAGCAGAATTTCCTGCATTGTCCTGACTGTTCTTTTCCAAAAAAAACCAAACAAACAAACAAACAAAAAAAAACAACCACCAAACAAACTTGGACGAAAAAATCCCCTTTTATTAGGGGCTAAATATACAGCACCTTTAGCAACTGCCTTTGCCCCCACAACTGGTGGCATGGCATTTCACTACAAGTTTTTAAAATTCAGTAGTAAAGAAGGTTAAATATACGAGAGAACAATTTGAGTTATTAATCCTCAATAAACCTAGATCCTTCTAAAACTATATCTAAGCCTTTTCAAACTAAAAATAAAATATCTGAGCACAATTTTGTATGAAATGTCATGTGAGACACATTATTTTGTTTTAAATTTACCAGCATTGTCATCTGACATCACTCCTGAAGGGCTGAACGGGGACATTGTCAAAATGACGCGTGAAACACATGTGCTCAGATCCTTCCCTTTCTAACAGGATTTACTCATGGAACTCCTGGGTGGAGATTAAAACTTCACTCCCCACACTACCCCCTTCCTTTCTACTGTTAATCACGAGGTCAGAGCTAAACTGCAGCCTGTCAGTACTTCTAATGAATATGTTTTACACATCGTAGCTGGTTGCTTGCTCAGCAGCAGCCTGTGCTATCTGGAGGCCAAAGATAAGTGCTCAGGGATTACCTTTAAAACAATCCCCCCAGCTCTTTTGCTCTTTTGTCACTAAGAGCAGAAAGTCGGAACAAAAACTGAGCTGTAATCCTTGCTTCTGTGGACTGGCCGATTTTTAAGAATTGAAGGTTCAGAAAACAGCCCTTGAAAATCAGTATCAAAGCTCAACCAAAGTGCTGCGGCTGTTGCAAGGTCAGGATGTCTAGTCCAACTCCCTCCTCCCTCGCTCAGCATGTTTGGCTGTTTTACTCTGGCTCTGTACAATGGGTGTCTTTTCTTCTTTTTTTTTCACAAGTAAAGGCAGAAATCCAGCACAAACACCTTCAGTTGCTGCCATGTGAAGGTAATGCGCTGTTGGCCCATGAACCAGGCAGCCCTCCAGACCAGCTGGCTATTATTTCAGCCACATCCGTGAGGGTGCACAGCACTGGACTGCAGACTCCTGAGCTCCTGTCACCCACAGGTCCTGTCACTGCCCCAGATTTACAGGACCATTGCTGCATAAAAACTGCCTGAAGGACAGCATTTTCCCTTGTCAGAGGAGAAGCCTCTCAGAAATGGTCGGACTCAGTTTTGCCCCTCCAGAAAATGAATCTTTCCATTTTGTAACTGTGACTGCTAGAGTTTTTTTAAAGGAATTGAAAAGATACACGGGCGGATACAACTATAACTGTAACATCATCAGACTCACTAGTCAGAGCTGGTTTCCATAAAACATCTTAATTTCTCTGTAGTGTGCCAGTATCTCTCAAGGGCCATAAAACACAGTGCCATACTCTGTTCTCTTCAGTGCCTTCCAAATACTGAGGCAGAAGAACATGGCTCTCTCCGTATTCAACAGACTGGGAATTTAATTGATCAGGCAGGTTAATTATTATCTACCTTGCAAATTCTTCCAAGGTATTAGTAAATATTAGCTGTAGCTTATACTTGCTCTTCATTTTAAAACTTTAATTAAAAAAAGAAAAAGAAAAAAGCACTACTCTGTTAAGTCCAGATGACAAAAAATACATAATGAACAAAAACTCTTCTGTTGGGCTACCTGAAAAATCCTTAAAGAAATTCTGTGGTAGCTGTAACTAAATAGAAAGAAATTTTCACATTCATGCTAGAAACCCAACTGTGTACTTGAAGGAACAAAGAGGGAGTAAGAAGGGAAAAAGATAAATAAATAAAAGGGCAATTGCAGAGGAATTGAAAGGGTAGCATCCAGCCAAAACACAGTATCCAGTGTACCACGATGGAGTGAGAAACTCCTCGGGATCTTTTAATGAGGTAAGTTGCTTATAAACTTAATTGAAAAGAGCTGCATCTGCTGACGCAACAAGCAGCACCATGGGCTCCAGGTCTCAACCCACACATACTAGATTCAAATATTTGCCTACAGCATGCTTTGTATACTCTGTGTATTGTTCATATGTACAACTGTGGCTTGCACATATTTCCCCCTGCAGACTTAAAACTGCAGGGAGAAGGCACAGCGAGATGATGCACCTACTTGGCAAAGAAAATCAAACCTTGATTTACCATCTAAAGGGCTGCAAGGTCACTTAGCTGCTGAGTGCCCTGTTGTATTTCTTACCCTGGAAGAGCTCTCTAGGTTAATGGGTAAAGACCAGTCCACCCTAAATGTCACCTCAAATCAGGAAGCGCTTACTCAGTTCTGTCACTGTAGAAGAGCAAGATTGTTGTGGACCATTGCACACTGTGATTCCTATAGGTATTTTGGCTGCATCTGCCATGCACATATGAAAAGGTCTTAAAGCTGTTCTCCTGCCACCACCACATATATACCACCAATGCTCACATGCCCTTTTTATCACTTTAGCCACAAAAGACAAACATGCAATCAAATGGAAAATTGAATATGTAATTTCTTTTTTTTTTTTTTTTTACCTTATGCTTTCGCAATGTGTCTCCTGCACTGCTCCATTCTGAACTTTCAAATGCAGTCACCACATTAAGGGGAAAATTGTTGCTGGCAGGAAACACACCAACAGCTTGCTTTAAGTATTACCAGTCAGGATTCTTTTCTGGAAATAAAAAAAAGCAGAAATAGCTGATATATTTAAACTTTACAATGAGTTATTACTTCTGCATGGCAGTTAATTATTCTAATATTTTATATAATGATACCAGCTCTCATTAAAATAAATGGGATGATCATATAAGTCCCTTAAGTCTTAGCACAAATTTTGTGACAAAATCATTTCTCTTCCAACATCACAACACTAAATACTATTATTAACACCAATGGGAGCTGCTGTGCTAAGAAATATGTGTGTTGCTGCTTTTTTGCAGTGTTTAGTATGTCTTAACAATCAAGTCAGGTATGCTCAGCACTTCAGAGAAACATGTTCCAGATTAGTGAAGCAGGACAAACCCAAAATGAGTTATTCCAAACCAATGGTTGATTAGAATATTTTTCACCCTAAGAGCTACAGATATCCAATAGACCATGATGACTCTGCTATGCTGGGTGTTGTTTAGTTACCTTATAAATACAGCACTTATCTTCATGCAGCTCTCTTTTTTCTTTTAGAGACAAAAGACAAATGTTTTTCATCAATGCTCTACTTTCAAAAATGTTTCAAAATATGTTTCCATGACTGCAGAGCTTTGTTCCCATTTTAAGTGTACTGGTAAAATGAAGGGAGTTCATGAATCATTTTGCACTATGGATTTTGCAGAGCTACAATTGCTGAGAATGACTAGTAGGAAGAAGTCTAGCAGCTAAGAACTGACTTTATTAGGTTGTGATAAAAAGGAGTTATCAATGCCTACAGTGAATTTAAGACACTTTATTGCTGAGCATTGCAACGATATATTGCAAAATGCTTTTTAGTTGGTAGTTAGCTTTCAGTGTTTTGCTAAGACCTGCAGTTTACATCTATTGAGCACCCACATAAAATCAGTTTTACATCTGCACTCAAAATTATCAGTCAGAATTAACAGATGAATACATTTTCCATTTTCAAAAGTTCTTGTTTGTTAAAGGTTTCTTTTTTTCTTTGTTCTATTCCACTGGTCAAATATCAATATGAAAAGGTATGGAGCAATCATTTATGTGTTATATGTAAGCAGTTACCATCTGTCTTGTGGGTGTGCCTCATTCAGAAGACTGGGTTTTTTCATGGTTAGATGGTTAAGCTTTTTTTCTCTTGCTTTCAGTTGTTCATCCTGATGCCTCCAGCACCTCTAAGGAGTGGTACCAGTGACAATAAAGACAGAGAAAACTTATTCAGCTACATTATCCAGGTCATCCTCTCAGTGTATTCCATGAAAAATATTCTCAATTACTTTTTCCAGTTGCTATCTATTTAAAAGAAATACTACAGAGGCTGTGAGTTATTGGATAGTGTTTTCAGTCTAAATATTTAGTATGTTTACTTCCATGGTCTTATAATAAGGGTGCAGGGAAGAGGAAAAAAAGTAGCTTTCAGAGGTACAGCTTTTTGTATTCTTTGAATAAGAAATTCAGAGAAAATTTCCAACACATGAAATCTAGGACTTACTGTAATGACAAAAATCAAAAAAAGAAAGGATAGGGCCAATGATACTATAAAGATATAATATTGTACAAAACATCAGAGCTAGATAGAGATGAATGTCATATAGCTTTGGCAGTCTGAGAATTCTCTTATTCCAGCAATACCATTTTGAGATTTTTCCAGTGCTGGAAATTTGTGAGATAACAAATCCTGAAAAGACACTGCCTGGATTTCCAAATTACTATGGTTTATTTTGTTTGCTTGTTTGTTTGTTTGTTTAATTATTTAAATTCCAATATTTGAGCAGCCACTATCCTGAGGATTATACAGATGAAAAGACATCTGAAGCCCAATTCTGTTTTTATTCAGTAGACAATGCCATATTTTAAGTTTAGTATTTTGTAAAACCCAAGGAAAACTATGCTGGAAGTAAAGTTGGGAGCAATAGCAGGCCATTACTTGGCATGTCACAATAGTAAGGGCTGTTCCTGTCGTTATCCACCATCACAATCTATCGTTTCCTACTATTTCAACTTTCTACTCCTCTTTAAGAAACACAATGAAAGAAATGAGTAATGGTAAGTAATGACTCCACTGTTCTCCCCTTTGGGTTTACCCTGCTTGCCTAGTTTAGGAGGATGATGCCCATAGTTCTCTTTGGAGGTGCCTCTCCCTTCACCTTGATTGTACTAATGCAAGAAATTCTTTCCTATAGCCAAGTAATGGTATTTGTAAGTCTCACTTTCCAACCACACTGCTGTAGACCCTGATTCCTGCAACAGCAAGGCGGGGCTCCCTCACTTGGCTGGGGGCTCTCCCAGGGTTTGGAGGGAAGCAGAACATGTGGGGGTTTTTTTGATTCACCAGGGATATGGGGGATGTCATCATTTAGTAAAGTAAAATCTACTTATGAATGTTATCAGCGTAATTCCAAAGAAAGGTGGGCAGGTGGGTGGCTGAATAAATCGCAGAAGTACAGAATCAGATATGGAAAACTTCGTACCTCAATCTGCTCTGCAAGATGTGAATCCCTTACAGGGGCTCTAGGGGTGCTGGAGACCATCCTCCTTCTTCAAAAGGATGGGGCAAAGGAAGTATTTCCTCTGCTTAAAAGCTGTACAGACATAAACCGTACAAAGAATGATAGAGGTTTTCTTCTTTTCTATGTCTATGACAGACTTTTCAGGTCTGTTGGGTCAGTCTGGCTGTAAATTAATTCCTCATACTGAAGACAGAGCGCAAACATTTCCACATTGTGCAGAATTATAAAGTTACACAATTTCTGGGTTACTTAGAAAAGAATTAGAAGAAAATCTAGTGCTTGTATTTTTGTTTGTACTGTGAGAGTAGAGAGTATGGTATCCAGTAAGGAAAAACAGATGTCTGATAAGAAGGAAAAAGTTTAGAGCAGAGAAAAATTCTTGCAAGAATAGTTTTCTTTATCAGGACGCTACAAGAACAGCTATTTTGAGCAGCTGGGGGAGATCACCATGAAAGGAATTTCTCCTTTGGAAGGAGCTTTCAGCTTGTCTCTGTCAGTAATGTACTAATGCTGGATTAAATCCTGTGTGAAACAGAAAAAAGAAAAAGATGACTCACTAAATGTAACTTTTCTTAACCTGAATTGAAGAAATGTTTTCAAATCTTCTCTAGCTCATTATAAAGAAAATCCTTGAAGGTCAAATTGCATCCAAGAGACTTATCCAGCTACTGTAGGTAATTAGTGAACCTATCTAGATCTACATGTATTAGGCTTGGCTGAAAACCTTTACTTGCAATTACTAGCCAACTTAATGTATACAGCAGTCCACAAAGCAGAGATGTTAACTTGCGTGATATGTCCTGTAGTCAACAGTTTTGAGCAGAACTACTACTGCTGAAGGAACTGTGAGACAATTATTCAGGGAAGAGATTTAAAACAAAATCTTTATTGTAGTTTAAAAGATTAAAGGTTAATTGGTCACTTTGGATATATTCACAAAGTACCTTGATATTCTGAATCTTAAACTCATAGTCACCTTCTTCTATTCACACCCATTTACAGCCTGTAACAAACCCCAAGTGCTCACTGTCTTTCCTTGTGGTTCCTCAATATGCAGAATTGCATACATTTGATGCCAGGAAAGTAAGTTACACAAATTTGAGGTTCAGCTGATAGGCTAGTGATGCTGACTGCAGCTCATAGCCACTGAGATTTTCAGACATTAGATGAAAAATTATGAAAAAAATAAATTCTTTTCTTAGAATTAGTTAGAAATGCAATATGGATTTTTAGTAATAATAAAGACAGGATGGGAAAGCCAACCATATCCTGAGCT
>VZTL01061973.1:0-15246 GCA_013400535.1 Scopus umbretta | reverse complement strand
TGCAAGGAGAGAGAAAATGAAATATCTTATCCCAAAGGTTAGTGAAGGTGGAACCTCTGACTCCCTTTAATCACAAAGCCATGTACGTCATTCAGTTTTATATTTTTCCAATTACTTGTGGTTATCATACACATTGGAAATTTCTGCTGTTACAATAGCTTTCTCCATTCCCCAGTTCTGTTCTTGCACAAAGACCAGTCGTGTCATACAACATCTAGTTCCAATGTGCTTATGCCTTCTGTGTTTGGAAGAAACTGTTGTAAATTATTATGCAATGCAGAGATCATCTGAGCAGCAGTAGGTACTTCAGCCTCCCACCAGAGGAAAAGCTCTTGAATCTCCAATGAATCTCAACCAGATGACTGATGCCTGATATTTTTTCCTGTGCTTACTGTGCATCTGTAGGTGATAGAGTAGCCAAAGAGATTATCCAAGACAAACTTAAATGCATGCATGTCTTAAAATGATATGAAAGGGAGGAGACAGCTGTTCTGAGCAGACCTAAGCACAGCAGAAACTTCCCACACACATCTCTTGATGCTGCAAACAATTCTTTTCCATCCACAATCTACAACTTCCCCATGTGAGTATTGTGTGTATTGGCTGAATGTAAGTGCACAGCTTCACCTATTACGTAAAGCAACAGAACCAACCTATCAAGAACAAAAGATGGAAGAATTGTAAATAATATGAAGGACAGTTGGGACCCAGCCAAGATGATGCCCTGTAGAATGCCAAGTCCTGCTTCAGTCAATCTCAGCCAAAAATGTGGCTCAGCTGTTCACTGTGTTTCATCTGGTTCTCCTCTCTTTCCTGGTAGTTAATGTTACACTTCCACTGGCATTTCATGAAAAAGCTCTCCAAAGAGAAGCACTTAAAACAGCAGTCCTCCCAACACAGCTAGATAGAGTACAAGAACAGTGAGAGAGAAATGAGATTTTTCAAAACAGCAAATTTGACTGAGTTTCATTAGAATTTATGCTCTCATGTCTCACAGGTCCTTTTGAAAATTATTTCCACTTAAGATGAAATTAATCTTTCCTAACTAACCATCTTGAGGGGCAATACATCTCATCTAAGATAGATAAACTTTTCATGATGCAATGAATTGTGCCCTTGGGAAACATTAACTTAAAGCAGATGCTAAGCTAAAATTTAGTGAAATTAATCTTGAAGTGATCTGCCCATGGGCACACTTTAAGGGAGCAGGGAATAGAAGTCTGACTTTTTTGGATTTTAATCTGTATCATTCCAGGCATTAGGTTCCCTGCTTCAAAATTAAGTGTGTATACCTCTGATATCTACTGCCCCACAGAAAAATACAAAGAAATTTTTTTAAAGTATAAAGTTACGGGATGTTTCCTCTCCTCTACCTTAAGTTCATTATGTGTTTTTGCTGCTTGATTTCATAGTATCAACTTTCTAGATTTCATTCAGATGAACTTCATCTCATTATAGAATGAACACATTCTAAATCTGGAAAAGAAAACTCTGAAATAAGTTTTATTTGGTAGGTAACACAATTAACGTAGGCTGATTTCTTAGTTTAAAATATTTTTTGATTTACAAGTGAGTGGACGTGCAAGGAGTACCTAGTACATTTCTCAGATCTTTCCCTGGAATACTGGTGCTTCTTAGCACTACATAAAACTATGTAATGGGTTAGCTCCTTTTATATTTGAAACCCCAGGAGCTCTAAATCTTCACATATTATGTTACCATTGATCTTTTGCAGAATAAAATCGTTCAGTAACCTTTTTTATCTTGTATAAATCTCAGAATATGTACACATATATATTTGTGTGTGTGTGTGTATGTAATACTGGCCTTCTTAGCACATCATTAATGTTCCTGGCAGTGACAGTAGTTTGCAAGCTTCATCCCAAAGTATGCTACCAATGAGCATCTTTTCTGAGAGACCTTATTCCTTGCAGACTTCTTGCAGTCTTTTTTGGAGCACTTGTTGTTGGACTGTCTGACAATGAGCAGCTTCCACTGCAAAAATGGACAAATGCTCAAAATTAAGCACAAACATGTGCCTAAATTTCAAGCCAGAGGATCAGATTAATATCACATGTGTTTTAAAGTCATTTCATTGCAACTCTGATTTTCTCTGGTTTTCTGATTGGCACAGGGACTACGTTGCCAGGTGCACAAAGAGGCAAGTTTCCCTTGAGATCCAGATAAGCAAGTTGGGACTGACAGTACTTATAAGCAGGACAGAGAGAACAATTTGAACTGGACTTGCAGCAGCTGAGGTAGACCAGGATCTGAATATGTGCATGAAAGTCTAGAGATGGGAGAAATTTTTGGAAGCTCATTATTCGGATCCTTCAGGTTTGTGAATCTGAAAGTNTGAGTCTAAATGAGATATTTGCTCAAATCTAAAGCTCTTTTTTCATTCAATCTTTCCAACAAATTTGGCAACAGCAACTTTTGACTTGAACAGGTGCAAACCAAGAAAATTTTCCCAAAATATAGCTGGAGTTTTGTTACATGTCTTAATGAATAATGCACATGCATGGTAAAGGCTTAGACTTTATTCTGCAACAAGTTTTGTTCTGTTTGTCTAAAGATTTTATAGCATTCCCTCTGACTGTCTTAGTCCTTCCTAAGAAAAATATGTTTGTATATTGAGATTCTTAACAAGCTTAGAGACAGCATAATTCGTTCCCTTAACAGAGCAGGTTACATTATACACATATCTTTATACTAGAATTAAAGAAAAATCCAGACAAATGCTCACAACATGAGGGGCTTGCTGGATTACAGCTAAAAATGTAGTTCTGTGCCTTGGTTCTTTATAGTCCACATGCTGGAGGAGCACTGGCAGAGCATATGCCTCATGACCTAGTTAGCCTCACTTGGAAATGGTTTTCTTTTCCTACTTGGAAAAACAGTTGTTTCAGCTGCTTTTCTATTTCTCTAGTGAGTTGAGGAGGTTGTTAGGTTTTAACTAGTTGTGCTACTCAGGATTCACTGTCTGCTTGTGGCTCTGGCCATTGGCAGATACTGCAGATTTACATGTGGTCCAGTTGCCCCTGAGCAGCTCCCCACCTAAAAGAAGGCAGCAGGGAAAAAGAGAGAAATGATGTAGTGAAAGTTGAAGCCAGGCTGGGGAACAAAGGACGAGCAGCAACATTAAGCTTATTTCTAGGGAGTTTCTTAGAAGACAGCATGGGCATGATACTATTCTTTGGCTCCCAGCTAATCAAGCTAAGTCACTGTCAAAGGTCTTTTTGTTCCAGGGAAATTCTTTCTGGTCCAAAGAAAATTCCTCTGTTTTGGTGGATCATTGAGATCAGACAGAGGTTGAGATTCTTGTTATGACAAAGTTTCTTGTGGTGCTGTTGACTGTATCTGTTGCCCAGCTAAACAAGTTGCCAAGCTCTTCCTGAGACAAAAAGAAGAGTCTAAAGCAACTAAATGTGTTATCCGGTCAACAACATCCCATTATTTCACATTTGGATGTGCCTCCTCTGGAAATTCCTCAAGTTTCAAGCCTATTGATGTGACGACTATGTAACCTTGCCAGTGAAACTGAAAACTACTAATCAGTATTTCTTTAAGTCCACCTTACTTTACATAATTCCTCCATCTTCATTCTGTGCTTCCTTTGAAAGATCCTATATATAGCCTGTTCAGAGGTTAAAACCGTATCCTGCTCCCTTCCACTTATTCTAGGCAACTTAAAGTCTTAACATCAGGAGAGATCAAATCGGTGGGTGACATTTACCAGACAAGAGCTGCTGGGAATCCAGAACAATGTGTTGCTTGGCTTGCACACATGTACTTGCACTATTTTATTTCCCTGGTGTTCATGAACAGAAACCAGTCTTCAATATTGTTATTTCACACAGTAGCATTTGCACAAGAGAATTTGACAATGCCATCCTGCAGTTTTTTCCTGTATTGTTTGGATAATTGCATTGTCAAGAATTACTTATCATACATTTAGCACTTAATACCCATTTATTATGAGTTCATATAACTGCTATTTAAAGAATAATACATGCTAACTCCTTTCTACGCCATTTGATGCCACTTTGATTCTGTAATTGCTGGTTTCCTAGGATATTATGCCACAAAACCTGAAGAAATAATTGGTTGTTTCATTCCAGACAATACGTTTTGGAGTTGCATAGAGTTTAACTGGCAGATTTGTAACAGTGCAATGGAGAAATAAAGGGAATGAATGCTAACCACAGAATAAGATTGCACAATGTGACTTGCGTAGCTACTGTTATTATGCAGCTATGGTTAACATTGTTCAAAGTAAAAGGATTCTTTATGCAAATGTTGTAAGTTTTATGCCTTTGGGGGATGCTCTCTGCAAGAGTATGTCCATATTGCATGTCAGCACAGGGTAGAACAAGTACCAAATGTGATGTGAAAAGTAGGTGACTAAAAACCACAGCTCTTCCAATGCTCAGCTATAATTATTTTTTGTTTGCAGAGTACATGCTGAAATCTGCAGAAATAACTGCTGGTTTTGTGGGGGATTGTTTTTGTAAGTACATAAAAGCAAAATGAAAGAGTATCTTGCAAGTATATTTAAAAAAGCACTATTTTAGCTGAACTTTTGTCACTTGTTAACTCATCAAGTGGTGGTAAAATACTAATAAATACTCCTTTTCAGCATCCTTATAGTTTGCATTTGTTTTACAGCAAATCCTGTTATTTGATTAGGAAATGTTGCTACTTTTATCTGGTTTTAATTTGTTTAGAAGCCTATAATTAAGATTATTGTCACTTTCCATGCTAAGATCACACAATCGTTGCATACAATTTTGCTAGACTTTAGCTAACTGGGCAGAAATTTTTCACAACTTTCAGATTTGCAAAGTGGGCTAGAGACTAGATAAAGGACAATGGTTCTGGTCATTTTTTCTTTGAAAAATGTCAGCATGCCTCACATGGCAGGGACTGTCACCTTTTGCATGCTTTGTTCCTTTAAGAAAACATCAAAAGTTGTTTTTATGTGTTTCCAGGTTGCTGCCTGATTTACCCAGCATCATAAAAGAACTCTCTGGTGGGGTTCTGGGATGGAGCCAACCTGTAGTGAGTCCTGCTCAAGGGCCTTCGCTACTGCATTTTTATTTAAATGTAGTAAGAAGAAACAATTGTCCTTTATCCAACACCTGGACACCAGAGTATCACACAGTTTTGTACTGTTGCAGCTGTGGTTTATACAGGAATTTGTTTTAGTGTACAGCACGTCTTTGGGGAAATCTAATATTTTTCTGCTCAAAATCATTCTTCACAAGTCTTTGAGGATGATTTAGAAGAAAGACTAGTTCAGTTTACTTCTTGCATCAGCTCAGCCCCTCTGTGTTATGCTGGCTGGGCACTAATGGTGCAACTTCCCTAAAGACGGCATCCAAAATGCAAACAACTTTGCCTGAACTATTTAGCTGCAGATCTCTTCTTGGACAGCAGAGTCAGTGCAGTCTGGACTGCAATTTGTCCTGTCTTAAAGTAGGTAACAAAAATAGGCTGCTGAGATGTAATCTAAAATTGTCGATCTTCTCCTCACTGTAACTATACAGAGAGCTTTAGCTCACTAATTTGGGTAGGAAAGCCCATCTTGTGCATATCTAAAAGTGGTTGTCATGAGTGCCTGTCATGGTTTACCCCCAGCCAGCAACTAAGCCCCACACAGCCACTTGCTCGCTCCCCTCACTACAGAATGGAGGAGAGAGCCAGAAGAGTAAAAGTGAGAAAACTCATGGGGTTTGAGATAAACATGGTTTAATAGGTAAAGCAAGTGCCACGCACACAAGCAAAGCAAAACAAGGCATTCATTCACTACTTCCCATCGGCAAGCAGGTGTTCAGCCATCTCCAGGAAAGCAGAGCTCCTTCACTCATAACGGTGACTTGGGAAGACAAAATGCCGTAACTCTAAGTGTCACCCTTCCTCCTTCCCCCAGCTTCATATGCTGAGCATGACACCATATGGTATGGAATAGCCCTTGGGTCAGTTGCAGTCAGCTGTCCCAGCTGTGTCCCCTCCCAACTTCTTGTGCACCCCCAGCCTACTCGCTGGTGGGGCAAGAAGCAGAAAAAGTCTTGACTCTGTGTAAGTACTGCTCAGGGACAAGTAAAGCATCCCTGTGTTATCAACACTGTTTCCAGCACAAATCCAAAACATAGCCCCATACTAATTACTATGAAGAAAATTAACTCTATCCCAGCCAAAACCAGCACAGTGCCCCACATGACTGATGATCACCTGAGTTTGTAGAATCAGGGCATCACTAAGACTTAAAATAGAAATGGGTCAAGCTCTTAATAATAGCTGATATGAAAGGTAGGAAAGGGAGTGCTAGATTTGTAGCTCAGACATTTTGTTCCCCCTGGTAGAAGTAACAAAGTGTTCATTATTTTAATGAGGAGCTGTATTCCCAAAGTATGTAAATATGGGATAAGTTCCAGATGCGTATAGCTGCTGCTCCTTTTCTAATTAGTGTGTCCAGAGGTCTGCAGCAGGATATACATCACTCCATGTATTAACTTATTAATGAAGTCTCTAGGTGGCCTGACCAGAGACTGACTCACCATCAAATCCATTTTCTGATGACAGCTAGACAAATCAAAACAAGGCATGCAGATTATAATTCAAGGTTGAGAACAAACTATCGAGCTTTATGGTCATCTAATTAAACACAGCAAGGTTACCATCATCTTAATTAAAAGAAACTTTCTCATTGTATTCAACAAAATATAAATGACACAAGCAAATAAAGAGTTTCTGTAACATGAATTGTAGCACTCTCTTGACCTGCCAGAAAAGCCTACAACAGATGCATCTCAGCAAAGATCTATGAGAGGCTGAGCCTAGAAAAATGAAATCAGATCAAACCTTCACTGGCAAACACCAGCCCAACATTTTGCTTCATTTCTGTGCCTCTACTCTGGTTTCCGAGCAAGGAGAAGGAAAGTATGGCTATATCCCCCTTCCCCTCCCCCCCAAGGGATGTGTTTAGGTGCAGTATTAAGGCACACAGCCATGGGTATTGCAGCCCAAACTGTGGCAGGTACAGCAATTACCAAGGGCTGTTCACATTTAATATCAAACCCTTATCTCAGGAGTTTGGTGCTAGAAAGGATGTAAGTGTGGCCATTGATCCCAATAAGGTGCTGGGGAGGTGGTCCAGTGGCAGCCAGGGCCAGCATTGCTCACGGGCTTTCGAAGGCAGCAGTGTCAGCCTCCAGTTGACCTGCTGCTTCTTAGCAGCTGTAACTTGACTGCAGCTGTTTCAGCTAGCATGCTAACATGATGAATGGGGCTTTGCACTGAAAATAAAACCCATTATCTGCAGACAGAAACTTGCAGCAAAAAAGGTAAATGTCCTGCATGGAGCAGTGTAGATCCATGACCAGTGGTAGACTGACTCCTGCAAAGGAAAACACGTTCATTTAAAATTGACTTGCTGGGTGGTAAACACAAGGGTCCCAGCATGAAAAGCAGCTAAAAGCATAAAAAATACTAACCACCTCCTAGAATTTGGATCAGATACTTCAGAACCATTTCAAAATGACTGGGTTTTGGGTTATTTTGATATCATTAGTAAACTAATGCCAGTGCAAACCAAGTTGAAAGCTGTGTCTGCACTTCAAGTGCATAAAACGCACCTGCATAGTGTGCATGCGATCTGAAATTTAAAAGCACATGCTTGGCCCAACATCAGATGACAGTGCTCGGGAAGGCAACCAGCTATATATAACCCAGCCAAAATATAGCTGAATTTACTCTTTTGCAGCCTGCCTTCAGCTACTTGCCTTCATAAATTGCTGATGGTAAAGTTGTCTTTATTGGTTGTTTGAGGCCTCAGACTGTGAGTGTGAATTGCATCATTAGTAGACATTCTTTTTATAAACAGCATTTTCTATTTTTCTAAAAGTTGTGGCAGATTGCTAATGGTTTTAAAGTTCACTTGTGTTTACCTTCTTGACATACATACATAAAGAAGGTACTTCTAGAAAACAAATAAGAATTAAAGGAGTTCGATATATGCAGTCTACAATGAAGCTGGGTCATTTCTTACTGCAAAAATCTCAGCTAAGGCTGCAAAATTCTCCAGGTTTAGTCTAGTAGAGTGTACGAAATGTTTCCCTTTCAACAACCACTACCTTAAATGCAAGAAGGGACCCTGTGGACTAAAAAAATCAGTTACTGGTTAATTCTTTAATCCAAGTGCATTAATTATAAATGTGAGACAGAATGAGAGAATGAGCCCATTGAACCAAAAGGCAGAGACCAATATGAAAGTGTTAGTCTACAGAGACAGTATTTATTTTTGTTTAACACAGTAATAATGACCAACTTGCACTAGATTCTTGGTTGTTTGGGGGGGTATTTAAATTCCCTTCTTTCAGAGTCTAATTTTTCAACAGTTTTTGCTCCTGCTTGAGTGAAATTAGAACAGAATCAGAAACATCTGGAGTTTTATTTCCATAAATTTAGTTTTATTTCTGTCACATTTGGGGTCTTAGATCAGGCAGGCACGGCTGTCCAATTCCTTGTACAAATGCATGTGAATATGTGGATCTCCAGGTGCTTGCGCACAGCTGCTCAGTACGTGCTAGGCTGTGCTGTACCCAATCACTTCTGCAACTGCACGCTCAGGCAGGCAGGCAACAATCTGCATCTAACTTTGAAATACAGCTCTTGATCTGCATCTTTTTCAAGATATGTTCAAGCCAGGCCATGCTGCTCTTACAAACTGCCTGAGACCTGTCAGAAATGGAAAAAATGAGAAAATTTGCATTCTTGCAAGTGCCACTGACACGAATTTTGAGGGCCAAGCATTTGCAAAAAGCTCCATCTGTATTTGGGGAAACATTCCATTAGATTTGATATCTAATGGGGTAACCATCCACAGCAGTTCTGCTTTTGTGTGAGTTGTGAATGAATGTGGGTGTACACTGGGTAGCCACCCACCAACATTATGGAAGAAGGCTCCAGCACTGAACAGTCCCTTTGCCTCTATTCCGCAAATGCATAGCTGATGCCAGTAGATACCATGGTTGCAAAACAACTAAACAGGTACTGCTCATGTTAAAGCCCATATTTGAAAGGATCTTGCTATGGGAAATCAGCACTTTCATAGTATTGTACTGTCACTCGACTTCTCTTGAATACCTATTATTAATGACATGTAATCATTAACTGTGTAAGTAATATTTTTCTTAATAACAGGGGAAGGGGAGGTATTCAAAATGTGTTTAGCTTGGCCAGGTGACACTCCCTCCTGATTTTTTCATTTCTGAAGACAGCAGTAGTATTTAATAGTCTGTTAGGGCTTTTTTGCCATCAAAAGAATGATGTTGATGAATGTGTCAAATACAGAGGACTCCACTGATGTCTCCATTTGTGATGTTGTTATAAAACATTTCTTGATACCTGCTGCATTTCTACTGACATTTTGCAGCTTGATGACCTGTTTTCTTGATTTTTTTTCCTGAAGACAAAGATCAAAAGAGGTTGGAAAGAACAGAAAGATTTTGCGAATGTATTTTGTTTTCAAAGTTCTCCATAGGACATCAGGTGTCTTTCAAACAAAATGTATGGCAGATGCCCTGTCTTGGTCTCAGCAGATCTCCCCTCTTCCATGCTCAAACAAGTTAATTGAGAGTTTTGCTCTGGTTTTCTACAGAGGTTATTAATAAACCATTAGTTTGGAACTGAAAGTTTCTATGTGCCTTGTGTGAATTTCACTCCATGACCACCCACCAGGTAGCTGTTGCACTATTGCTGCTGAAAACTAGCTGTGAACAAAAGCTCCTGAATCCAGTTACTCATGAAAACTGAACACTAATGATTTTTATTTCAATAGGAAAAAAAGACTTTTATTTGAATAAAAAAAAAAATTAAAGGTATCAACTGATGATCAAAGAACACATACAGAGGCAGTGGGAGCTGGGTCTATAAAACTGAGTATCTAAGTAGTAAGAATCAGTGGATTATCAAGAATCATTTTCAGAGCTAATGGGAACTTCAAAATATGTTCTGCAGGTGTGCAGTCACTGGTGTGGATTTGAAAGGAAAGGTGGAAAGGACAAAAAGTGGGCCCTTTTCTTCATCACTATCTGGCAATAACGCATATTTCTGGTATTTAACAAATTTTGCATTAGACCTGTTTAATCAAGGAGGAGCTGCCAGTGGAGTTCAATACCTGCAAACACATTGCCATCAGCCTGAAAAGTTGATTTCCAGCAGTTTGTACCAGCTTTGATGTTATTTTTTAATTAAAATTAAAGATAAGGATTTTTCTCCCATGTAACAGGTTTGTAAGGCCTGGAAGAGGTGGAATAGTGTCAGGGAGCTGTTTGGCTTCCCCTCTGGGGAGCATGGCTGCAATCCTTGTGCTACTGTAGCTGCCAAAGGCAGTGCCATGTAGTGCCACTGTGACAGCACAACCAGGCGTGTGACAGCCCTGTTCCCTCATGTCCCAGCCAGAAGGTACAACCACCATGGTGCTAGCAGTAGTGTTTTTTACAGTGGTGGAAGTATTTTAAAGTAATGAGTGCAAAGAAGATGGGAATGTATTTCACTCAATGTGATGCAACCAGGACTCTTATTTTTTGTCACTCTTCAAACTTTCCTCCTATTCCCTCCCAGGAGCTAAGCCTGGGGCAGTAAGTACAAGAAAAGTACAACATCTGAGCCCAGAACACCATTTGCTTGAGTCTGTCCTCATGGCAAAGCCTCCGGCTGATTTACAAGGAGGCAGCTGATACCACCAGTTGCCTCATGAATGTCAAGTGTAATTTGTTGGGCTTGTATCTGAGCAGCCTGCATCATCTTTTCCAGCCTGGGAAAAGTTGTTCCTTCCCTCAATACCCACATCTTGGAGGGAGCTGGAAATATCTTTCAACAGAAACAGATGTTTGAGACTTGATACCTAGAAAATGTGAGCATGGTTTTCTACGTTTTACCTCCTTGCCATACATTTGTACTGTATCTGCATCATAACAAGTAATTTGATAACACATTGAGCTGATACTCATGCCTTAATTGCAGGTTGTTTTCTGTTTTTTCTCCCTTTAAAAAAAACAAAAAGCTTGCTCTTTTCAGCCTTCTAGTCCTTGAGCAAAAGAGCCAATTAGCAACCCTAACCTCTTAACTTGTGGCTCAGTGCTGTTAATTATGAGAAATAAGAAAAGGCCTCAACACTTCCAGGGTAGAGCCCGTGGGCAAAAGGAAAGTTCTAGAAATTAAAGGACTGTTGGGCAGCCATTATTTAAATAAGAAAACGGCATGGCTCTGGGGACTGCAGGCTGAAAGGACCAGCAGGGCTCTGCTGCCTTTCAAGCACAATAAAACAGGAGGCAAATACTAACCTGGAACACACTAAGAAATGAGGAAAGGGTATTTGCTCTCTCTGCTCTTTCAACTGTTGATTTTATTCTCAATCTCGAATACAGAGTCTAAAACAAGCCTACAGCAGAGTTTGCCCTCAATTTTCTTGATTTAATGGTGAAGAGATTATCTCAGTTGAGGGAATATATCTGCCTGAGAAAATCTCTTTTCTAAAAATGAAAATGTGAGGCTGGTGTTGAGAAAAACAGAGGGAAACCAAGCTACATATTGGTTCAGTGGGTGGGAGGCCACCTGTCCCCCTCAGGTGCCCGGAGTACCAGGATGGGTCAAAGTAGGGAGGGAAGCTCCTTGAGCACAGCTTTCCCTGGGTTCCCACTAGCGCTGACGGACACTCAAAGGGCACTGCCGATTCCACAGCTACCTTTCTAGACAGAAAAAAAACCACAGCGCCAAGGAATAACTGACTTTGCTGCCAGTGCCTAACACCTTGCTGTTTGGCAGCATGGTCCATGTATAGCTGAGGCTTTCGGGACAGTAATGTGGCTGTATTCCCACCTTATTTAAAGCTACTTTATATCACCATTGCAATGTAAAGGTGATTGCGTGCAACTCGCAGGCAGGAACATGGAGGTTTATGTTTGTGGACTTTGAGCCTTAGAGGCAAACAGGCAGAATCTTCAAACTCTTACAGGGGAAATACAGTGTTATCTGATTTTGTAACCATGGAAAGGGGAAAATGATATGTGGTTTATAATAGTATTTAAAGGCTCTATAATCTCTCTATGGGACTCAGGAGCAATGCACAAAACTGCCATCCAGNGGGTTAAACCACAACACTTACACACACTACAGCTATTTCTGGGGAAGCACAGTGAGGAGACATTATGTCTGTAAGAGATTTTAAGTCTTGAGTGTAGCAGGTTCATGTACCTCTTGGTGTACAGGTAGCACAGCTGAGTATCCAAACTGACATATTCACACCACAGATGCACTTTTGTCAGGCTGAAGAATAACTCAGCTTGTCTTCCCCCAGAACCTGCCAAGTTTCTAATACTGAGCTTTATTAGACTGTGAAATAAATTCATATGGGAAATGGTAGGACTGGCTTAAAAGCAGAAACTTCAACTTTCTGAACTGGTGCCCCTGAGAACACACTGCAGGAAATGATCTAGCGCTGGTAAGAAACTGAAAAAGTGGCTTAATTTTTTTTAACATCTTCCTTTTGAATGGAGCCAATGTAAAAAAACTAGAGGTTTTATGGTGCTGTTAGGCCTTAAAATGGAGTTACAGTAATATTTGTCATTAGTGGCAATCCATCTCAGACCTTGCTTTACCCAGACTGGTTTGTGGGGCAGGGTGAATTTACAGGGAACAAGGCCACACTTCTTGTGATTTCAGACATTTGCTGGCACTTAGGTTTTCAAAAGAATTTGAGAGATCAGCTTGCCAAAATCCGTTGAAAATTCGGCAGTAAGGGGAACACCAGATCTTTTGACCTGCTATGAAATTCCCAGTACCAGTAAGTGGCCCCCAGTTCTTGGCAGGTTCCAGAAGGACAGAAATCCTCCTGTGTCACAGCCACCTCCAGCCCTCCCTGCTCATGTCCCTTTGCACAGCTGAGTGCTAGCTGGCACCAGAAAGGATCTCATCAGCAGAGCAAACTTCACGTGAACTGTTGTGAGTCAGGGACTCACAGGGACAGCAAGCCTGATCCCAAATCAGCTGTCCCAAGAGCCCCGCAGTACAGTGTCAATATAAATTCACTTCTCCAGCTATGTTGTGTGCAGGTGTGGCAAAGCTTTCTCCCTGATAACTTTCTTTCTTAGATATCCTAGATATCTTAGATGCTGATCTCTCAGCATCACTTTTTGTTTATGATGAGTCATTTGGGAGGTATTTTTGTTCCATGGCATTTGCATTTTCTGAAACTAGTTCTTTTATGTGTTCTGATCTTTTCTGCTCAGCAAGCATGTCCAATTGTATTCACTCTGCAACGAGTAAAGACATAGTTTACAAAATATCTACACAGTAGCTGCTATTAGAAGGCAGGTTGTATGCCAGGGATTCAGCCCTGTTTAAACACAAAGACAGCCACCTAAAAGAGCTCAGCCTCACCATGCAGTTGATTGAAGAGCTGCTTTGGTGAATTAGAGACACAGCCTTGTACTGCAGTTTCTATGAGTGTTTATGTAAAGATACAAGGTGTAGGGGATTTACCTCATGTTCCAGTCCCTTTCCATTTGTGTCATAGAGTTAGACCAGGTTTGTTGCAATGCTATATTTGGTTGTGCATACATTGCCTCCCATACTGAGGTCTATCGGTTTTCTCATGCCAAACATTAATATCATTGGCAAATTGGCATCCTGGAGCAAAAGTGCCTTTTTGGTGTGCATTGGCATACACTGTTAACACAGATGTGTGCTTTCCAAGGAATGGCTCAGATGATGACTTGAGGAAATTTCAAAGTGCTTACAGCTACTACGTGAACTGCCTTTTGCAGGAGAATGGGGCGGGGGGGAAGTTGGGAACCCAAAATCCCTAAATTATCCATGCACTCAGGAACATGTATGCCCTTCAGAGACAGTTTCCAAGGCAAAAGTAGCCACTTGCTCAGAGACTAAAAAACAGTTTTCTCTAGATTGGTGGACAGCAGTCCCAATTCGTAATTTCAACATTTATTGCTCTTTATATCTTTCCAGAGGTTTATGATGCAGCTGAGTGAAATTTGCTCCAGTAGCCTTCGGGAGTTACTCTGGATTTACCCTGGTGTTACAAAGAGATGGGTCTGGCCTATAAATCAGAGACAGAAGAAAAGTCTTGATTTCAGATGTTCCTAGCTCCAAAACAGCAGTTAAGGTTGGATTTCAATTCCAACAATGGAAACATGGATTCAATCAATTAATAAAAACAGAGCAATTTTTGTATTTGCACAGGCTTCTTTGAGAACAGAGTTTGGAAATAATTATGGTTTATTTGTCCATTAAATGAATCATCAGAAGTTCCTGGGTTTTCCAGGTTTGCCTTGATGTTCTTAAAAATGATTTATTATGAGGTGGGTTTTTTTTCTTTTCTTTCTCTTCTTTTCTCATCTGTCCTGGGATATTTTATTTCCAGCCTTTGTTGGATCCTGGAAATATAGAGGAGAGACTACAGAAATGCAAATATTTGGAGAAGTGTCAGGGTTAGTAAAATATAGTTAAGAGAAGCCAGATATTTTGTGTGTCTCTGGGAGTATTATTTGCATTTTGTTCTTTGTGAGGAAGGCAATCTTTTTTGTGTGACATTTCTATATAAACCTAGCATAGGAGAATTGTCCTCTCCATTTCCTAGCTATTTTTCCAACTAATTTAGTCTCTGTTCTTCAGCTAGCCAAGTGAGATTTCCTCCTAAACAATATTGATGTCTGAAAAAGTATTGGTTTCATTACTTTTTATAATGGAATTGCACACTGCCTTTTGTGCATTTAAAGTCAAGCTGTAAATTAGACAGAAAGAACATTTGACATCTGCACAGGTGTTTCAATTCTGCTAAAGCTTTCGGATCTTTAAAATGCATTTCTGTATTCATTGGTCCTAACACTTCACTGTAATTTGGGAAGAAATATTATCATAAATCTCTGGTACAGGCTAAAGTAGCAAAATGACTCTCATGATTTTCAAGAAGTAACTCCATACTCTGGCTATAGGGTTCATCTTCACTTGATTCTCTCTAAATGGCTTTTATATCATCACTGTAGATTTCATAGGAGTGACCATTAGTTTGAAGACAGAGTGTAGATCAGCCAGTCCTCTTACTCTTCCAAGCACTTAAACCTTTTTCAAAGTTCATTTTGGACTTCAATCTTGTTTACAGCCCCAGCCATAAATATTTTGCCTATGATTCTGAAAGATTTCAGCAAGCTTTGGACCAAAACTCGT
>VZTL01061971.1:0-30030 GCA_013400535.1 Scopus umbretta | reverse complement strand
TTTTTTTTTTTTTTTGGTAGTACCACTTTTTTTAAAGAGTTCTTGCTAAATAAACCAAACTGAACTATTTCTTCATAACATCAGTGTGTTACTGTCCAACTTCCAATTTTTCATAACTCATGATAATTTTCTTTGTTCGTCTTCAGTTTACTCTGCTTATGTCTTAGTCTCCTTGTTCAGCCCCTGTCTTTTCCTGCCCCCATCCCTATGGTCTGATCATCTGCTTAGTTACCCCTCCTTTGGGATGTTTCCATATGTTATGGAAATGACACATTTACTGTAAGAGACTGGATATTCTCATGTTGCCCTTACTGAAGTTTTCTTTTTGTAAACCTACAGATACATGGGAACTAGATGACTTGAGTTTCAGTGTCCTCATTTAATTTAGACATGCCTTCTGCTGAATGTCAATATAATTTCCCCCATTCTTTTTTCTTTGTTATAAACATTTTGGGCTTCCAGCGGAACAACTGGGATTTGTTCTTTTAATTTTATCTGTAAATTCTTCCTTGCTTTCTTCATAATTACATTTTTCTGTTGGTGGTGACGAAGCACCATAATTAGGTTCAAGAGTCCCTTTTGAGGTTCAAGCACAAGAAATGCTGTGCTGGGTGCTCTGACTAGTTTCATCTTTCCTGACAGGTTCAGATTTAACAACCATACGATCAAGTTTTCACATACCAGAGCAGGCTTTCTCCTTGAATGTTTTCACGTGGTTCTTACTTCCACATGGATTCTTCTCACACTGTTCTCTGTATCAGCCATCTGAAGCTTCATCTCTCTCTTTCTCCCTGCCTTTCTCCTTCTCTCCTCTCTGCACCTCCTTCCTTTCCAGCACAACTCTGTGACTGTGCAGCTTTGTCCCATTTCACCCTATACACACTCTCTCTCCCTCCTCCCTCTCATTTCTCTGGATCTTCCAGATGAGCAGCTTTCTTGGCAGATTCACGGATGTTAAATAATTTATTGTGGCTTTAAACTCAGAGATCAATTGCCTGATGTCTACCTTGGTACTATGTTGATTTTATTCATCTTTGGCATCCCTGCCTTCTGTGGAGTCAAAGGCTTTCTTATCCTGCATGCCTGAAGTGGTCACCTTAGAGATTTAAAACATATATATATATATATTTCTTTTTCAGCACCGTGCAGCCATATTCTCTGCAAGGGTCTGCTTATTTCCTTGGGAGGGGATTAGTAGGCTGGAGGGGTAGGAGGAAAGGGGGTCATGAGATTGACTTTTTATGTCTCAGGCTTCAGGCAGCCCTCTGACACTACCCCCTTGGCCCCGTGGATTCCTAACCTCCATGTGTGTGTGTGGGGGGGGATTGTCACTGCCCTTTGGCTGTGTAGTTCATCTTGTAGCTTTTACTAGTTCAGTGAAATCCTTGAGGAACTGTGGTGTTCTTTGTAGTAGCCTGATGGATGCGTAGCTTAGCTGCTTGTTGTTTTAGTTGCTTAATCTACAAACAATTATAGAAAATTGATGGCTCTTACGTAGTGAATAGTGAGCATGTAGGACGTGCCATTTTTCTGCTAACTTGGGATAGCTAATATTGAAAATGTATAGAAACACATACTTACAGGTAAAAGTGTTTGCATAAGACTACATGTCCATTTTACTGGAGTTTTCAAAAGGTTGTTGGTTTTTTTTTTTAATGCGTTTGGATTTTCTACCTAAAGAGAAATTTTCACTTTTTACATGATAAACAACAGCGGAAATGTCCTCAAAAGCGCAGGCTCTCAGCCCTGCAGGAGGCAAAGATCTGCTGTTTGCTGGGAACTATCTGATGGGATCTACTTCCCTTTGTTCCCCGGGCATGATTTTTTTTTTCGCTTGTTACCTGGAGGTGCAGAGCCCTGGATGTTGGATTTTGTGCATTCTTGTCCAGAGTCCCAAGGTCAGAAGGAGGATGTTGTCCAGCCGTCCTGTCGCTGCCAGCTCTCTGCTGAAGGCAGGGTAAAGTGCGTAAACCCCCACTCTTAACATTCAGCCATGCCATGGGCTGTAGCTGCCTGCGCGATACTCTCTGCTCACCTGTGGAGTCCCCTGACTTTCCTCTGGCATCGGAAAAAGTGTGACACATTGATTTTTTTTTTTCATGCTCTGAGGCAACTCTCCCAGCCCCCAGAGCAGCCACGGGACCTCGTCACGGAGAGCTTGAGAAAGGAAAGATTTATGTATATAGCCTTCTGTTTGCTTGCACAGAGAGGCACCCATAAGCCGGCAACGTAGTAAATTGTTCAAAATGCTGATTTTGGAAAGGAGAGGGAAGTTATTTCACTGATTAAATATTCATGATGCGCTCATATGTTACAGCGGTAGGTTTATAAATACACGGATGTTTTGCTGGCTGGTAGGAGGCTTTGTAGAGGAAACCATTCTCTTCCTTGTGCCATGATCTGACATCTCCATGCTCACAGAGAACTAGGCCAGCATATGTTTGCAATGACGTCTGCGGAAAAATTTGCTTTAATTAGTTAAAAATCATAAAGTCCAACAATGCATTTTATTTTAATCTGTCTTTAAAACGGAAATACTCAGATAATTAACAGTCCTGGAGGTTTACTTTCCAAGTATTCTGGTACAACATTTACGGCTTTGTACTTTCAGGACAACTAGGGCAGTTGTAAATGACCTGGTGTGGTAAAATCTCTTCTCTTTTCATGCTATATGTATAGGTTTCATGTATTCTTCCTTATCATGTGAGGTTGCCTTTTCGAATTCATTCCCTTTGTATCTCACACAGCTGCCTAACTCCTTGCAGGCACACAGGCTCTCAGCCCTCCCCCGGACATCTGTTCTGCTTCTCAGTACCAGGTGCTAGAGTTTGAGCTTGTTGGGAGGAGGGGCAGAGACAAAATCCTTGAAAAAAATTAGATGGCAGTGATTTTTTTAACAATATTGGTGGTGGAATTTCATTTTTAACCTCCGTTTTCCAAAAGAACCCAAACAGCTTTAGCTAAAAATACAGACTTTTTTCAGGTTTTATCTGGAAAAAGTCAGGCTTGAGAAGGGGTTGGTTTGTTGTCTGGGACAAGGCTTTCCTCCAAAATTTTTCCCACAGTAAGCATACTGCTGTAGCATCCCAGCAGTAAAAGGCTATGGCAACTGTAAACCTGTATCTAGTCTGGGATTATTTTTCCCCCTTGGGAATACATCTCATTAGAAACATAGCTGTTCCTTCATCACTAAATTTTGGTCCACAGAAGGTCTTAAATACCTTGCTTCTACCTGAAACACATCCATTAAGTGAAATCTTCTATGCATGCCCTAAGCTACCATGGGTTTCTAGAGATCTCAGGTGGCCAGTATTGCTCCCATAAAGTCCAGAATGATGAGGCGTATTCTACTGTTTATATATGAAAGTGCTCCTGTTTGCCACTTTGGTTTTGTTTTGGTTTTTGTTTGTTTGGTTTTGGGGTGTTTTTTTGGTTTGTTTTTTTTTTTGACAGAGCTGAGCAGAAAACGCTTGGGCTGTCAGAGCCAGAGCATTTCCCTCAGCCAGCAGCAAGGAGCAAGTGAGCACCATGGGACGAGTCCCTTCCTCAGTCTGGGAACAATCACAGTCTCCTTCTCTGCTCCTCCCTCTGAACTTGTCAGAAGGGACTGTTGTGATCACCCACTTGCAGATTTTCCTGTGGGTCCTGGTCTAACCTTAAAGAAGCAGAACACAGCCCAATGCCTTTCTCTGTCATTTCCTACCAGCTGCCTTGGGACATTTTCCTCTCGCTGTCTTGCACACATGGTGCATCAGAGGCATGGCCAGGCTGCTTCTGTTTTTTGCATTCTCACCCTGGCACCTTGCTTCTCTTCTTCTTTTCTCCATCTGGATAGGTAATATGTAATCTAAGTGATAAGCCTAGAAATGTGGAATAAATGGGATTTATTTCAGTGCCTGTGGTCTGGGTGGTAGAGCGTATGGTATGAAATACACCAAGTCTGTGCTGGGTTAGGGAAAATCAGCCCTGGCAATGGAGCAGGGAGGCAGGACTAATGAACTTACTTTTAGGAAGGAGGAGTTTAAGTTGCTCTTTCTCCCTCTTTCTTTTCCCCTCTCCTCAAGTATGTCTGCCTCTTAGTTTTGCAGTCACTGAAGGTGCAGAAGCTGTCTGTGGTCCTAAGTACTCTTACAGAGACTTGAGAGAAAACTCTGCATCTTCCAGGGTATTTCCCAGCGGCAAAAACATCAGGAGTGGCTTGGTCACTCGCAGGCTCAGGGTGAAGTGAGAAGCATCAACTATCAAAGGAATGACTTTCTGGGCTAGTCTTCAGATAATACACAGAAGGCAAAATGGGTAACGAGGGGAAATGACCGTCAGCAGATTTAAGCCAGATGAAGTAGAGCACTTTTTCCCACTCTAATAATTAATCTGTGAGACCAGAACTTTTGGAGACCAGATGTACGGATTTAAGAAGGGATTAGACGAATTCATGGAGGAGTGGTCCACCAATGGCCATTGCAAATGCTGGTCTGGATGCAGTCTCGCGGAAGACCCTGAATTGCTGATTGCTAGCAGCTCAGTGAGTCTATCAGGGATGACTTCAGACATGTTTCTTGTGCTCTTTCTTTAAACATTGCTGTTGACTTCTCTCACACATCACATACTCAATTAAGATGGGCTTTACTTTGGTCTAGTATGTCAGTGCTTAGTGGCTCTTAAGATGGAGTTTAATCTGTTGCTTAAACAGTCAGCATGATACGGCTGCTGGCGTTTTTAGGTCCCTCCAGTAGTTTGGTCCCATGCCTGAGCAGTTTCTGCAAGGGGACGATAGCCTTCCACCCCAGTGAGACACTGCTGTACACTCTGAGCCACAAAATGGTTGTCCCTGGGGGTGCTCGTTAGCCAGTGCCCCAGCGCTGGCAGCCAATTTTTTGGAAAGCTCCAAGATGTGAAGCTGATAGGGTTGCTATTAATAAGAGATGGTTACTGAGAGGGGTGTTGTCTCTTTAAGGGCGATATGCTCTATAAGATAGGCCTGAAAAGGACAAAACTGAGTAAGGAGACTCTAAGCCTTTTCTATTGTAGAATTTGCCTGCCTTTGGTAATATTCCTTCCTGCCCACATTTTTATTTGTACTGATAAATGTCCTTGCGTTAATAAACTCATAATGCATCTTGTTTGTCCCTTCAAAGTGAGCCCTTGCCGCTTTCATTAGCATTTTAGGATATTTATGGCTTTGTAAATGACTGAAAATCTGCAATTTGTCATTAGGAATTAAGAAAAATCTTCCTTCTGCTTAGGGCTGAAGCTCAGCTTTGGCCTTTGAGGGACTGAGCCACCTCTGGGCCTGGTAGACAAAAACAAAGTCAGACAGTGCCCAGATTTACAGCAGCAAGTGTGGCTCTTAGTTACTCAGATGTCTTTGATAATGTGTCATCCGCTGTTGCTGGCAGGGATCAGTGTTTAGGCTCAGAATTAATTTCTCTCTAGCTGGAGAGAAACCAAGAAAAGCCTCTTCTGCAAGAGGGGAAAAAAAAAAAAGAGAAAGAGGCAGTGACAGCGAGAGAAATTAAAACAGCACCAGGCAAGTGTAAAAATGTGCACACATATATATACACATACACATAGTATATACGCACATACGTACACACATTGCATATAACAGAGAGAAAGTGCTCCAGAAGAAAACATTGTATTTCACTCTCTTGTGCTCTGTACTTTCAGCTTCAAAATACAGGAAGTTAACAAGAATTTTTAAGGTTTCAAAAAGGAGTAAGTGGTGAAGGGCTAAAGAGTTGGTTGGGGAGGGATAATAATCAAAGGAGCTTTTTCAGCACTAAACTGTAGCCCAGAAAATCAAAGGGAGGAATGTTAATTGGTTTGTACAACATGATATTCTCAGTTCAGAGTAGCTTCAGCCACTCAATGGTACTTTTTTCTTTTTCTCTCTCTCTGTCTTCATAGGTTGATTAAGTGAATAGAAAAAAAAAAAAAAAAGAAAAACGAAGCTGCTTTCAAGTATTGAAGATACAAGGCCAGGATGAACACGAAGGACACAAAAGTGACTGAAGGAGGTCTCAATGTCACACTTACCATACGCCTCCTCATGCATGGCAAGGTGAAGCATTTACTGTTGCCACAGCAGTTGCCTGTGTGTTGAGCGAGTGTGTGCAGTTACCATCAGAGCCTGACAGTGGCACTGGCAGAGGGTATGCTCCTCCTCCTCCGACTTGAATCAAAAGCACCATTGCCGTGACCGAAAAATCACCCCCTGCCTTTCAAGGCATCACACTTAAGTTTGCACTGCAGCCCGAGTTCATTGGAACAAACTCTGCCTGTAACAAACCCGTTTTGAGCAGATCTAGTGGCAAGAAAAAGAATTCTTTCATTGACAGTTAGCCAAATTGGGCAGACCCTTGCGTAAGGCTGACCTGCATATGGCTCGCCTTTCTCATCATTTGCTGGATTTTCCAGGGGGGTGTAAGATACCAGAACATTGACTTGTGTGAAACAATTGTCACGGGAATTGCTGTCTATTTCTGTTGAATGCAAATGGGATGGTTCTTCGTTATTCTGATGTAGCATCTTATTAGAGCGAACCCCCAATATAGGAAGCATTCATCCAGATCCCCTGCGGGTTTGTTTTGGAAGGTTGACTGTCATTTCATTTCTGTCCAGAGCAGCACTTAAGCATGCAGATAAGTGTGAAATCTGTGCCATAGACAAAGAGCCAATTCAGTATTGTCAGGCTTAACAGTCTGATAGCCGTTTATTTCATGTTGCCAGATCACAAAATGGGCTTTTAATTAAAAAGCACATTTCATGGGTTTGTTTGTCTTATTTGTGTCAGGCAACACCAGGCATTTTTAGGCTTAATGAATGAATGTTATATAAAGGAGATGGTTCTGGCTCTTTCGTAACAAGGGACAGTGAAAATATATATATATATACACACATATGTAAAAATTTGGAGATAAACTTTGTATAGGTAAATCTAAAGTGTTTTTACTCCTAGAATTTAATAACTAAAAATACATATACATTTTAAAACAGATGCATGCTTTCAACCTATGCCAAGAACACACATCTGATACAACCGTAGCACAAATAAGAGACCAAGGTATCGCCCTCTGTATTTTACTTATGGAGCTGCTAAGAAGTATGAGGGGCTACAGTTTAAGTTTGCAAATTGAAAACTCAGAAGTTAGGTTATGTCAGATCAAATTATGGATTTTCTCAGAAATGTTCCAGTCAATTTGCTTGATTTCCCCCTGCCCCCCCAAAATATTCAGCTTCAGGCAGGCATCTGGTGTGTCAAATCTACACCTTAAATAGGGTTCTGTCAAGCAAATTTAATAACAGTCTCTCTTACCAAACCCACCTAAAATCTGTGTGCATGTCTGCACTCAAAATTAGATCTTAGGGGTTGATTCTGCTGGATTCTGGTCCCAGTCCAGAAAAATATTCGAACACATCCTTATTCTGGTGGGTATAAGTAGCTCTACTGGTTTCAGTCAAATTTCTGTGTGCTTAGGTGTGCTTTGCTCTGCTTCTTTCACAGTCATGCCATTAAGGCAAAACCCAAGCACTTGTCATTTTCAGGACACTTTAGTTAAACTGTGGGCTAGGGTTTTTTTGAAACAGAAGATGTAGTAATCAGAAATTAAACTGGAAAAAGCCAATTTTCTGTCTTAAACGTCCATGATTGTGTGTGCAGCTACTTTTAACAGTAATGGATGTTGTGTGTCCAATCTTCAATGCGTATGTAGCCCCAAGGGTCTAAATTATACCCATAAAAGCTACAAAGTTCAAATTTTAAGTGGGAGCATACCAGGCATCCTCAGTTAACAAGGCACGATGGGTATACTGTTAACTCTACTATGCTCTAATCATGTATCCTATTGTGCCTAAGTATTGCAAAGAGTACATTAAATCAGAATTTATTTTGGTGATAAAAGTCAGACCCTTATGGTTTCTTTGATGTCATTTCTGTGATTTAGAAATGCTAATATAGGGGAATGAAGGATGTCTGAGTCAATATGAACTCAGTGTGAGAAGGTCACTCTGAAAGCTGTATGTGCCTCTGAAAAAGAAGAAACATGTTTCTAGGTTCTTCCTTAAGATTTGTTGTGGTAGTGACATTGGTGGAAATTGCTGATTTCTAATTAGTATTTCTAGACAAAACAATTAACTGAAGCAGAGCTTGGGCTATAAATAAGTGGTCATAACTTGAAAGAGAAGAAGGGAATTAAAAAGTTGTTTTTAAAAATAACAGTAGCAAGCTGGATTCAGTTAGATAATTTTAAAGTAAGAAAATTTTAAGTTTTTAAATAATTTTTTAAATTAAGATAATAAGTTATGTATTTATTAGTGCGTTTCTTAGAAGTACAAGGGTCTGTCCCCACTAACCTTAACTCTGTCTCTAAACCTCTATTACCAGTGTACCTTTGCACAGGGAAAGTATATGTGCTTTGTGATACTTGCATTCACTTTGATTGAAAGTCCATAACTTGTGCTACTATGCTTAGTTATCTTGACTGTAAATCCTGCAGACTTAGGAAATTTTCAGCACGTACTTTTCATGTGATTTGTATAGGGGCTTTAAGTCAAGGATGGACATCTTAATTATGCAATTAAGCTAAATTCTGTACCTGCAGACAGCAAAATCAGGATTTGTATGAATGCACAGACCTGTGCGAGAGGGTAGGGGATAAAACATCATCTTTAACAGCAACAAACAAAGCAAGCAGCAAAAATCAAAGACAACATTAGTGTCTGGTGGAAGGAAAACAGATGGGAACAGTCCTGAGCTCCACAAGAACGCAGGGTCAGTGCTTCTCCACAGTCAGGACACCTCTCATCAGCTTCTTTGCTTTATCTTGCTTTGGGGAAAGAAGTGGCTGTAGGTCCAGCTGAGCTCCTGCAGGGCTTTGTGCAGCCTCCCACCGAAGAGGCTGGGATGGCCACTCGGAGGACCAGCTCAGCCGCTCCTCTGCGGCGTAGCAAGATTTGGGAGCAGCTGGCTGGCAACGAGGCAAGGCACAGCCTTGATTTTCTCAGGGCAGAAAATGCGATGTTAACGGGAGGGCAACATCTGTGGAAGCAGCAAAAAGGCTTGTGCAGGCCCAGCAGAAAGCTAACTGCTGCAAGGTATAAAAGGTTAACCTCAGGGTAAATGTTTCCAGGGCCTGATGTGAAAGGTATCCTCCTGAGCCAGGACTTCAGAGGTGTAAGATGAAAGGCCTAATTTTCATCTTGTGCTGTGTTACATCAGTAAAAAAGTTATGATAGTGTGACAGCCCGGAAGAGAAACCAGGAGCAATACAAAACATTTCTCATACTTTCTTGCAATGAATTAGAGGGTAGGTGTTAGGGAGTACACTACAAGGGCAGGGCTCAGATGTTCTTACGCATCCGCAGAGAAGCAACTGTCTCTATTTGCAGGGAATTGTAAATCCAAGATTATGAAAAACTTCTTAGGCGGATATGTGAGGAGGGGAGGAGACTGCCTGGGCATGCCACAGTGTTCATCCTTGGAGGTTTTTACGGACAAGTTAGACAGAAATGAATACATCCCATAAAGCTGCCGTGGCCCTGCAGCCTCTGCTGCCCAGGACCTTTTTGACTGAGTTACTCGAATGTTGCCCCGGAGAGGGCAGGAATTGAAGAGCCTTTTGAAGCATGTGCAGGAGTTGGATATATATACATTAAATAATGCAGAGATGCATTTTCATCTTTTATTAATGAGAAAGATGAGCCACATTAAGGCATAAAGCTGTTTCATACATTTCAGTAGAGAAGAACAAGAATATGGGCTGGGGCTCTTTGCATTGCCCTACTTCTGTATCTTCCATCTAATCCCCATTGTTTCTTGAAGTAAAATAAGTAAAATCACTGCGTAGGGCAGAGCTGTGAATGGGTATAGATATTTATTACCTTTGTCTGCTTTAAAAGTAGGCTTTCTAGACAGGATTAGAATATTGCAGCGATTCCGAGATTTCTGCTTCCAGTGAAGGCAAAAATAGCAGCATTTACTCAGATCAGATCAACATTTTTGAAGGGCTTACGGAACACAAATTGAGTGTGTATGCACTCGTGGGTAAACAGTCCCCAGCTATTAGAGCCCTCTGCCAGGAGAGGCAGAGCTCAGGCTGCAAAAGAAACATGTCTTTCACTTTTTCTTACTTTTTCAGTTTTTGTCAAAATCAAACTTCTTTTGGCTGTCTGCATGTTAAAACATCTTTGATGGAGCTCGATGTTTCGCTCTTACCATTCCTTGCTCACCTTTTGCTGAATTTCTTATTCCCATGACTTGTGGCTGGATTTTTTTTCTTGCTTACTACCACAGATAATGAGGTTGGATGGTTGTGGAAAATCATAGCCTTGCCCACAGGTCTTTGCCAGCAGACCTTAGTACTTGACATCTGCAGTGCTCTTGTTCTAGCTTTGGTCAGATCATGTCCAGAAAGAAAGAACTCTTGAAAAAGCACCTATTTTGCCTATACTGGATAATGATTACATGATTTTGGACTGGTTTGGATTTGTACACAGCCAGTGTTAACAGGTTGATTAAGATCCTAGAGACTTGCCATTAAAGGTTAATTTTAAATGTGGATGGTAAAGAGACTGTGCTGGTAGAAAGAAGTTAAATTTCAGGAAAGCAGCTTAATGGAGATTTAAAAGTTGGGTTCATGAGGTGGAACAGGAGAGAGTGTTCAAATGTGCCAGCATGGAAAGGGCAGCAGGGTCACAAATCCACTTTGGTCTCCATCTCGCAGTGGTGGCACAGGAGTCTCTGCTTGCTCCCTCCAGTACAAACCTGCAGGAGAAAAAAATGCATCCTTTCCAAATGTAGTGCGGGAAGGTGTGCATCGATGAAACCATATTAGGTGCAGCAAAGTCTGCAAGAAACCAAAGTAGAATATATTAAATATTGAGCCCGAGGAAGCTCTTAGAGAAAGGGGAAGGAGTTCAGAGATAGATCACAAAATGGATTAATAAAGTCAGATGATTAGGAAGAACAAGGAAATAATTTACAGGTAGAATGAAGGAGGGAAGGGAAAACAGGCAGGGAAGTAGGACTCTTGCCAAATACTGAGAGGTGTAAATTGGATAGTTGAGGCAATTAACTGGAGAAGGTAATTTAAAAGATACATGTTCAGTGAGAGTAGGAAATCTGGAAAGCATAAAAGACTGAAAGGCACCAGATGTGGCAGTGTCTAGAGAGTGGCACATTTGGGATATGCTGGGTTGGAGAGAAAAGCTCTTGCAGCAAAAGCATATGCACTTTTGGATGTATAGCATTGGTGCATCGTGGGGTAAAGAGATGGTAATTACCTTACTGTTCTTCTGGCAAAATCACACCTGCGGTTCTGTGCTCAGCAGCAGGTGCCACCTGTGTGAGTGATGTTGAAGACTGAGCAGAGGGGGAATTCACAGAAAAATAACAAAGTTTGAGGAAGCTGAGGAGACTGTGTCTAGCTTTCTTCAGACATTCACATAAATACCTGGAGAGAATAAATACGAGTGTCGTCATTTTGAATTATACAAGTGCTTGTGGCTGGAAACAATGGGATAAAATATATTTTTGAAAATATATCCTGATAAAGAAATCCCAAAAGAAATTCCTGATATTGAGATTTTTATGAGGTTCGGAAAATCTCCTAATCAGATTTTACAAATGTCTGGGGAAGAGCAGCACATGTACTATGTAGAGTGTATAATCTGCATTGATGGAGGAAAGTTATGATGACTGAGTGGAGCTTTTCCTTCCCTGATACCATTTGCTCAATGATATGTTTCTCATAGTTTCAACAGTAGTGAACTAGAAAAATGTACCTGCAGTCAAATGTTCAGGTTTGAACAAAACCCTATGAGTGCCTTGATTTTTAGGCATTAAACTACCAGTACTTACAGCTTAATTTTAGATGCCCTGAGAAACTTTATCTCCCAATGGTTTCAGCAGGGTGAGTGCATGCCTCGTGGCATGGGAAGGACTGGTTACAGTGGACTTGCATCCAGCTTCAGTGGTGACTTTCAGACATGTTGGTGATTGTTTTATGATGCTATACAGAGAATTTTTTGCGAGGAAAAAAAACACAACTCATTACAGTGATTATTCACACTTAACAGCTCAAATATAGACAGAATAAAATAATGGAGAAAATTGCCATTGTCATCAGTATAGATAATATAGTTTTAGCATTAGGGATTTCTTTTAGCGGCTACTTTTTTGTGCCTGCTTAATTGCCCCCAGAATGATTGTAAAGCAAGCACAGAAATAATTTCTCCCTGTCTTGAAGGTAATGCCCTTCTCCTTCCCCATTTTTTTCTTTTATTTTGCTTATTAAAATATGGCATACAACAAAGTACCTTTAAGAATCACCTTTTCGGTAATTTAATCCAAGCCGTAAAATGCCAACCAAGCCAATGTTCTTTCTAGTTTCCACGACCGCTGTCAGGGTATTATGAGGATTGACTGTCCTGCCTATTGCTATTATAGTTCTTGTTTTGTTTTTTGCATTACTGTGGTACCTAAGAGCTCTAGTCATGGAACAAAACTCTATGTGCAGAAACACAAAATGGATCTCCCCTTAGTGTGTTTATAGTAACAGCTGAGAGTTTCTCACCAGCCTAAAAAAATCAACAGAAAGGACAGAAGTCTTTTCCCCCAGCCCCTGGGTACTGTATGTCACCAAAACCAATCTCCTAGCCCAATTTTCCCACTTCTGTCAAACAGAATCTCCTCATCGGTCCGCAGCTGTAATGAACTGAGATTACAGAAGGCACACACAATACTCAGTGCTGCTGCTTCAGCATCACAGGCAGAGGGACAAGCGAAGGGACAGAACTGGATTTTTTGTTTTATTTTGGGGGGAAGGCTGGGAGGTTTGCTGTAAAATTGAATGTAAAGTATTTACCCATCTGCTATCAAAAAGCAAATGAGAAATGCTCATTGGCACAGCTGCCCAAAAAATGGTAGATGGACCTGCAGAAGATTCACAACACTGGCATCTCCATCAGAAAGACCATAATTTGAAGGTTTCCTCCTACACTTCCACATGTATTAGCATGCGATCTGTCTCAGTAAGGGCTTGGGCTGCAGTGTCTTACTAAATTAGGGCTGTTAGCATCAGGTAGTGACTACTGAAGCATCACCTAGGAACATTAGATCTCCTGTGTCAGTAAGGCTAATCCCACATAATCCCAGAACACAAATCAGACTCTCTCTCAGTTTATCGGAGACAGCTGTTTGTTCCCTGAGGTAGACTTATTACATTATTTTCCCAAAACTGACTAAGACTTTTTTCCCAGCCTTTGAAAAATGCTGATGCCCCACATGCTCCATACAAACAGTTGTTCAGAACAACTTAATGGAACAAGTTCCTGGGGTCTTCCGTGCAAGCATCTTTGTGAACTTAGACAAGTATTGGCATGTCTATCCTCAGAACCAAGTGAAGAGAGACAGTTGGGTTGTGTTATGCCTCTTTATGGATGGGAGAAAGACATCTAGTGCTGCTTTAGAAAACTTTATCAGTGCAGATGTTGTTTGCTGTTGCCAGGACTCCTCCTTGTCTCATGACGGATGTGCTTCTGCACCATGGAAGGCTGTATTTCTTTCGTTTCGGTGCTTTTCTAGCTGGCTTTTTTGTTTGTAGAGTCCAGTCCTACTGGTTCTACCTTATCCTTGCTCATAGAAAGCAGGTAGATGTATGCAATAAATAATTGCTTGAATGAATCTTGGGCTTAGGATGTGGCATGTCCTTTGCCAGATGCTTTGGAGTGAAAGTATATATTCTTATATTATTTCCTAAACATGTTTTCCTTCTAGACGTGGCTCTATTTCAGGGCTCCTGTGAGGTTAATGTTCGATTTGCCCTGTAGCGCTGATAGTAGAACCTCCATGCCCTATGGTAATAGAGCAAGACCTGTGCTTTTGTATGGTCATGGAATGGCTAGCTGTTTTGTTTTGATTTCTTGAGCCATAGTAATTATTAAATTAGCCTCACACTTAGAAAAATGATGGCATTTCACAGATTATGTTTACAGATCCAAGGTTAATCTTTACACCAAGGTTTGTTACCATTTGTTAAGCCTATTGTTTTCTTAACATGACTAATTTCATTCTCTTGTTATTCAAAAGGCACACCAGATAATTGATTAGGAAATAGCTTTCTCTTACAGCCTATTTTATATCTTTGTTTAGTCATTCGCACCATTAGGAGCCCTGCAAAAGCCTTGGCTCACAGACTTCTCTGCTGCCACCTTTTGTTCTGCTGGTGCTGCCTTGCCCTCACCTGACCACAGATGATGCAAAAACTGCAGAAATAGCTTTCTGCTCTGTGATGGGCCCAGCACTCCCCAAGTGTTCATTAAGAGTAAAACTCATCCCATTCACGTGAATGAGATGTGCAAATCATATTGTATGCCGCACTTCAGCATGAAAAGAAAGCATCCCCTGTTTTTACCATTGCCTTTCCTCAAGTTATCTACAATGAATTGGGTGGTTGGCTAGCAACATACTTTATTGATACTGAGCAGTCTTCCAGTGCTTGTTGGTGAGGTTTATCTCTTGTTGTTTTATCTATTTCATTAGAAATGGCATACTAAAGAGAATCAAAGACATAAATCAACTCAGCCCGCCAGGCTGAAGTATTATTTTCAGGCTATCCAAAATCAGCATGTACATTTAAAATTTTCCTGGGGTTTTCCAAAGTGACACTGTTGGAGCCCAAGTGTGAGACTGTCCTGCTTGAGATACTGCCACCTGGAGATATGCCATTCGGAAAGCATTACTTGGGCTGGGTACTCTGCACAATCTGAAACTCAGGCCCCTTTGATGAAACTCAAGATAGGCACCCCAAATTGCTGTCATTTCTCAAAGGAAATCTCATATCTCTCTCTTTGGTGCCTGTATGTATATATTGACTTCGCAGACAAATATATAAATGTATGTATGTGTATGCATGTGTAGCGGTGGGTGGATGCAGGCATGCACACGCTTGGAGCTTTTAGGAAGCATCCTATTCATCCAGCACGGTTGCTGTGGCACATCTGCTTCTGACAGGTGGGTATTTATATGTTGAGGCCAAGGAGCTTGGGTAGTACTTTTAGCTCTGGCATCAGTCTGCCAGATTGCCTTGGACTTGTCTTTCTCCCTCTGAGCTTTAGTTCCCCCATTTATACCTTTTTTTTTTTTTTTTTTTTGCACACTGCTTTTCGATCAGCTGTTAAAATGTGATTATATGAAGCCCAGTAATTGTTATCATATAACTTATTTTCCCACTGTGTTTATGCATAGATAGCAAATAAATCAATCTGAAATTGATCATAAATACTTACCTTTAGCTTATATTCCTGAGCACTGGAAAACAGCAAATAGTTCAAGAGTTATTAGTATATTTTAGTAGGCAATTATTTGCTAGGACAGCTCAATCAAACTCCTGTCTGATCTGCACTGAGGCTGAATTTGACGTCACCTGTAGGATTCCTCGCACCAACTGGTATGTCAGTGTCAGTCTAGGCTTCTTCCACTGCAGACTGAGAAAGAGGAAGCCCTCAGGAGTACACTTCTCTCCTCCTATTTTAGGAACAAAGCATCCTCCATTACCTCTCTCCCCGGACTCTAGAGGAGGCTGTGTGCCTGGCTTGCACTAGACTCCTAACTTTTAATGAACTGGTGTAAGTGACAGACGTCCCATCCCTGCAGTTAACTACAGCACAGTTTGGTGTCTGGCAGATTTATAAACATTTTCTGAAGAAGGTAGAGCCTTCAAAGTAACATTGGCTAGAAATATTGACAAACCTTGAGTGTCATAAAAATTATGTTAGGTATCTCATTAAGCACTAAATGTAATTTAGGGTGATATAAGAATCTATATGAAACAAATGCTGGACTGTATAAAGAAACATTAAAGGTTTGATGAAGTAGCATTGGTAGTTTGGAGAATGAGGCGTAAAGTGTCTTCTGATTTAATCTGTGGCTGAAGTAGGTTTCTCATCATAATTAAAGACATCATCTGTTGTCACCAGTTCTTATGGAAGCTTTTCTAGAAACAGCTAACACCCAAAAAAGTCTGAAGTGACCTGTTTAGAACCATTGTAGATTTAAATTTTTTTTAGTAATTTGTATGGATCAAAAATTCTGGAAAAACTAAGAACATCCATGTGAAGTTAATGTTTCTCTTTCCCCCTGCACCCTTCCCTCACATTTCCAAGCCAAATCCCAGCTCCTAGTGCCAGGGGGAGAGATGGCTTTTGTTTGGATGTTTTGAAACTGCCTCCTTATAGAATAAGCTTTAAATTCACCCTTTGAGGAGGGGAAGGTGTGAAGTACTTCATAGCATTACAGTGGCATTTGCTAGCATGTTCCAAGGAACTGGTCACCAGTCTCACTGAAATTTTTTTTTTTTCTCAGCGGGATTCATACTGTTCATCTGTTCAGTTCTTCAGCAGCCTGTACTCTTTGGTAATAACAAGGTGATGATCAGTCAGGTAGAATTCTTTACCCCACTGAAATCAATAGCAAAACTCCCACAGACTTCAGTGGAATAAGCAGGTTGAGAATCCTAATATTTTATGCTCTACTCTGTTTGTTTAAATACTCCAGATTTCCTTGTTTGAAATGGACCATCTTTTTTACTGGGGCTGCAAACTGTATATTGCTTTTCTGTTTCCAAGGTGAAAGTATCTTTTCCTGTTTCCAAGGAAGATATTTTGTACTTACTAGCCATGACCCATCCATACATTTTTGAAAGAACAGCATCTGTCATTAAGACCCAGGATGATCAAATGGATTGGGACAGATTTCATACTCAGTGTATACTGGTAGAGCCTTGCAGGTTCAAGACCAAGCCTACAACTTCTAATGAAACTTCAGATATATAAAAACTGAAATTATACCACGGACTGAAATACGATTGCTTGCCCATAGCAATTGAAACACAGTACACTCACCCATAGCAAAAGGTCCTTCTACATCCTAAGAATCCGTTTTACGAAAGAAATTATTTCTGAAAGCTGGGACTGAGAAGAATGGAAAAAGTTTTCTAGATAAAACTGCTGAATGTTCTGAGTGGGCAGATAGGAACTACTAGTCATGAGGGGTTCCCAAGGCTTATTATCATTGAGAGTCTTACTCCCTGTATTGTTTAATCCCATTCAACAGTTACAGGCAGGTTGGCAGTGTTACAATAATAATATAAAAAAATAGTAAGATCTTCAAAATTTCGTAGAATGCATGCCCCAGATTTGTGTTACTGCTAACAAAAAAGCTGCACCTCATTAGAAAGCCTACACAGCATCCTGGTACGGTTGTCTCAGCCACAGGAAAAGGCATGACCTAAACCCACATGTTAAGAGACACGCGATAATTTAGTCACAAGACACAGAACTGTAGTGAGTCCGCTTCATTCATTCCTCTTCTCACAGAGCTGCTTCTTTGCATTGTACGTGCAGATGTACAGACATCTCACAGTCCCGATAGACACAGGAAGTTTTAGCAAGAACAGTCACACAGCTGTGTGACATATAAAGGTCTACTGTACATCAGCCAGCAGAACTATAGGTTTGCAAAGCAGATACCTCTGGAAGGTTTGCAGTACCTGTCTGGACAATATCTGTTCTCTGGTCAGCATGTACAAGAGAGCAGAATCCCATCTTGGAAGAGAAGTAGGAAGGGAAATAAAAAAGGGAAATATGGAACAGAAAAAGTAAAGTTTGAAAATAAACCTGGGAAGGGGCCTCACTGCGTTGAGGAAGTTTGTGGTTAGTTGGGCACTGACTTTGGTGGGTATAGGGTCGTGCTTGAAGATGCACAGACCAATGGAGGTTGAAAGGGACCCCCAAAGGTCTCCAGTCTGACTTCCTGAATCAAGCAGATCCCATTGGAGCAGGTTGCTCAGGGCCTTGCATAGGCTGGATTTAGACATCTTCAAGGATGGAGATTCCACAGCTGCTCTGGGTGCCTGTTCCAATGTCTAGCCATCCCTATGGTAATTTTTTTTTCCTCATATTGAGTAAGAATTTGATGTTGCAACTTGCTTTCCTTATTATATACTGCAATAAGATCCCCCCCAAGTCTTCTTTTCCTAAGGGTGAACAAACACAGTTCTCAGCCTGTCCTCATGTGTCCTGTGCTCTGGTCCCCAGACCTTCTTGTTGACCCTGCGTGGGATTCAATCCAGTGTGTCCTCATCTGTCTTCTACTGGGAGCCCAAAACAGGACAAAACACAAATGCAAGAAGGCAAGATTCATTTGCCCCAGCCTGCTGGCTACACTCTTGCCAATACAGCCCAGCATTTGGCTGATCAGAGATGCACTGCTGATGCACTCATGTACTCATGTTGGAGTTGTGCATTGGGACCCTCAGGACTTGTTTGGCAAAGCCAGTTTGTATGTAACAAGTTTTTGCCCAGCTTGTCCTGCCTGCTGCATGAGCTTGTTCCATCCCACACATGGGACTTTTCATTTTGTTGTACTACCTGAGGTTTCTCTCAGCCCCTTTCTCCAGCCTGCCTAGGTGACTCCAAATAGCAGCCTGGTCTAGCAGTGTATCGACTGTTCTCCCCCAGTCTGGTGTAATTTGCAGACTTGCAGAGACTGCAAAGGAACCATACACCAAAGTGCTTCACTGAGATAGGTTGTCTGCTCAATGAGAAGTCTTTACATCTTGTGAGCAGGATGTGAGGAGTTACAAGCTCAAGCAGCTTCATATTATGAGCTTATAAATAACATTCTGGTGAGAAATAGTTCTCTCAAGGTCACTGCAGGTAGTCCTCTACTGCAGGGTGAAGTTAGTAACACTTTATCAGGAGTTCATCATTGGATAGAGCAATGGAGGACAATTTCTTAAATCTTACTCTTTGGACTGTGTTTCAGGATGGGTCAGACTTAAGTATATAGACTGGGAGAGGGAGGGGAAATTGTACATCATATGTCTGGGACAGATCAGCCATGTGAGACAGTCTTTAACCATTGAAGTAGATTTCACAATCTGAGTACAGCAGAGGAGTTTGTTTTCCTTTAGCTGGTCTCCTTTCCATCAGATGATTTCCAGTCTGATGTCACACACTCGTGATTTGTGTAACATGTCCAGATTATTCATTTTAGAGTTATTAGCTTCATTTTTGCTACCCGTTGGTTTTATGCACTGAGGTTTTAACCCTTGGGATGTTACCAGAACTGCCAAATTGTTCCCCTATTGTATGTTCATGCTGACATTTCTTGGTATTTTCTATCCCCTCATGGAAGGTTGTGGGAGCCGAATAGCAATTCCCAAATCCCTAAAAAGTGATTAGCAATTATTGTTCTGTAAGTCCTTAATAGGAAGATTAAGACAGGCCACCAGGTGTTTATGCAATAACATTCGGTAGCATGGAAATTCAGCTCTAGCTATTAGATGGTGTAAAGAGGATAAATGCCTGCCCTCAGACAGATCAGCAATTATTCTGATGCTTGTATTATATCCCATTTTCTCTAGCAGGTTGTGTAGTTCTGTTACTTTTTGAACTTTTCATTATCTGATAGGGGTTTATCTGTGTTTAGAGTAGCAGGATTGATCTGTAACCGCAAGATCAGTTTGTTAAAGGTATTTTTCTTGGGCAATCAGTCAGTTGCAAAGCCATGTTTTTAGTCCGCCCCTTTCCATCTAACATGGCATATTTGAATACAGCAACAACGGAAGGGGGCTGTGCTTCCCATTACAGGTTTGAAATAAGTGATAGTGAAGTAGCTTAGGAGCAGAGTAAATGCTCTTCTGTAGCGAATTGTATCATTAACAGTGTCTTCTTTTTCTGTTTCAGGAGGTTGGAAGCATTATTGGAAAGGTCAGAAAATTACTTTATCTCTTTATTTTCATGACAAAATATTGTATATCGGTTCACTTCATCAGCCCAGGATAACTTTTTTTCTATTTCTTTAACAGAAAGGTGAGACAGTTAAGAAGATGAGGGAGGAGGTAAGACAAGCCTTGATGTCTTTACTTGCCTTTCTTTCTAGCTCAGAGAACAGGGAAATTCAGAGTGTACAGACCGATACTGCCATCAAGTGGGCAGCTAATTTAACATCACCATCTTTGCAAATGGTGTATGAGTGTGATGGCCTAAATTAAACATTGTTGTTAATGTAACCTCCTTATCGCCACGGCAGTCTGGAGTCTTTCATTCCCATAGCAATATGCCTGCTGCTGTCTTATCTCAGGAACAGCTTAGCCAGCGTGATTCTTTACATCCAAACCACTGTGTCTTTTTTTAGCGTACCAACATCGGTCCTGCACATGGCTTGGCCTCCTGGTAGAGAGCTTCCAAAATCTGAAGCTAAGCATTAGACTGATGTTACATAAAGTTTGAGGGTAGACACAAGCTTCAGCAGAGCCGGAGCCAGACTTGCATAAGCCAAAGTATCTCTCTGCCATGTCCTGGCAAAGCCTTAACTTTTTGTTGTTTTGCAGTTGTGAGAAGGATGTTGACAAGGCAGACCTGCATACCCACCATTCACATCCTTTTAAAAGGCTGTAAACACAAAAAGGGACCACATAAACCTCAGTCTCCTCAGTGTCCGCAGGCTTCTTTCCATGCTGCACAGCAAGCTGCACTGTCTTCAGAGGATTGTGCCTAGGTGGAGGTTACAGACCCACACTTGTCCTGCAAGGCAGCACATCTTACCTGGATATGCATGTAATTTTCCTTCTTTGAAGCAAGTGCCAAAAAGCATAATTCAAAAGACAAATCCTACTGATTAAAACTTTAGGAGTGCAAAGTATATAGAGGATGCCTCAAGAAAAGTCAGTTTGGTGCTGGTAAATCTGCAGTACATTGCTATGTCAGCCGCTTTGCTGTTTTATACACTGATAGAAGATCTGTGGTAGGGAAATCTCAAAGTATTTGTCGTAAAGAGAATTGCTGAGGTCCATCTTTAAACATACACAACAGGGAGTTTGTTGTCAGGCTGACTGAGTTCAGAGCTGCTTTTTTTTTTGATGATGAGAGCTTCTACCCATGTTTTCACACATAAGTACATTTGCTTAAAAAAAAAAAAAAAACCAAGAAAAAAAAATGTTTCCAATATGCTAGGTAATCCTGCCAGTTGATTAAACACATTTTAATTTAATTATTAATTATGACATGGGCAGATATCTTTGGATATAAATTGTATGCACAAAAGGGAAGCCATCAGAGGAGAGTGCTGACTTCTGAGTTAAACATCTTAGAGAAGAGTTATGATCCCTGGTTAGTTTTTCAAGATAAATATCAAATGTTCTTCTTCCACGCCTGAAAACCTACTGTCATGTTCACATGGTCACAAAAGGCTTTGGTTGGTGATTGTTTTAAAGTAAAGGAATTATACACATAGAATCATAGAATTGTTAAGATTGGAAAAGACCTCTGAGATCATCTAGTCCAACAATAAACACAAAAAAACAAACCAAAACAAAACAAAAAAAACCCAAACCAAAACACACCATGGCTACTAAACCATGTCCTGAAGTGCCACATCTACACATTTTTTGAACACCTCCAGGGATGGTGACTCCACCACCTCACCACTCTTTCAGTAAAGAAATTTTTCCTAATATCCTATTTATACCTTCCCTAGTGCAACTTGAGGCCATTACCCCTTGTCCTATTGCTGGTTGCTTGGGCAAAGAGGCCAACACCCTCCTCACTACACCCTCCTTGCAGGAAGTTGTAGAGAGCAATAAAGGTCTCCCCTCAGCCTCCTCTTCTCCAAACTAAACAATCCCACTTCCCTCAGCTGCTCCTCATAAGGCTTGTTGTCCAGGCCCTTCACCAGCTTCGTTGCCCTTCTCTGGACACGCTCCAGCACCTCGATGTCCTTCTTGTAGTGAGGAGCCCAAAACTGAACACAGGATTTGAGGTGCGGCCTCACCAGTGCTGAGTACAGGGGCACGATCACTTCCCTACTCCTGCTGGCATCTTTGTATCAGCACAAAACTAACTGGCTATGTCTCCACATGATGATAACTTCGTCCTCCTTTAAATTACTACCTTCTTCAGTACTTCTTTAAAAGCAAAGTTCAACTTTATTTGTACTTTCCTGACAGATGTGGCAAGTTGCATGTCATCTTTATGGAATGAAATGCAACTCTGTCTTGCTCTGACATTAGAGAAATGTCAGAGACAACTTCAGGCCTAAAGAAAAGTACAAAAACCTTGGTTCTGTGTCCTGTTAACTTCTTACACAAATAGGGAGGCCACCACATAACATTTTAATTGCCATAGCTCTGCTTTGACCCGTCATCTATTGGAGGAGTAACACCTGTGAATTTTGGCTGCCGCCGATCCATGGTGGAGTGATCTTTCAGACAAGCTCCCATGGCTCCAGTTTCAAAGGAGAGCAGTGCTTTGCGCGAAGGCGGCCATGGGATGGGCAGGCCTGCCCACCACGGGCACCTCTGCCCGGCATGGCACCTGCTCCCTGAGTCACCGGGTTTGCGTGTGGTGGTGGCAGCCAGACGTTGCCACCAGCATAATTGAGCCCTGGGTCCTGATCTCCTTCCTGATCCAGTGCTGGTGTTTGATGAGGGCAAGTCCCACACAGGTTGGCCTGTGAGAAGAATTGCCTGCTGCCCTTTCTTATCTATGAACATCTAGTATGTCTGCCAGCTGAGTCAGTGGCAGCGATATTTTTCTACCAGTAGTGCTGGGTTGGTTTTGGTTTTTTTTTTTTCTTGTTGTGTTTGGTTGCTGCCATGTGGCGAAATACCCTGTCTTGCTGTTGAGCAGCAGTACACACATGAATAAGGGCTCAGGCATGCAGCATATCGGCTAATTCATGGTAACCCTGAAGGCAAAGGGCCAAATTGACCCAGATTATCTCACGTTTGCTACAGGCCCAGATCCTTGAGAAGGTCAGTGCCCATGGATGAGTTGAGGTTCCAGTGACTTGTTAGGCTGCGTTACTGCATTATCGTGCCTAAAATCTCAGGGAAAGCATCGGGTGGGTCTTACCTGAACTGGCTTCGATCATTATCTACACCAAGATCCTCTTAAATATATTTACATCTAGTTTAGGAGTTTTGTCTGCATTGCCATGGTAGTATAAAGAGGACTAAGTATACCTTGAGAGCCATGCTGGCTTGTCTCCAAGACTTACTGTTTTCTAACTCCTTCCAACAGGCTCCTTGTCTTAAGGAGATAACACAGTTACTGTTGCTACTCCTTTAAAGGGTCGTTCAGTGCAATTAATTCCATTACCATTGCATGTCCTACCGTTACTCCTTTAAAGGGTTGTTCAGTGCATATTAATTGACTGGCTTCACATGAGACACCTCAATAAGGAGTCTTCTCCACAGTGCAAAGCAATGCTCCAGCGAGACAGATCGAGCCCTGCCTTTGGGTCTCCAAACCAGAGAGGTGCATCTTTCCTGGGAGATATTGATGCTCCCTGGAGACAACCACCTCACCTGAAATTCTGCAGCTCCAGTCCTACTTAAGGTTAACCCTGCAAGAGGGAGGGGAAAAGACTTGATTATGCAATTACGTGCAACTTTGAGTTACAGCGGTGCTATTTTGCATACTGTGATGAAGGCTGTATAAGTATTTACCCAGACAGAATCCGGCTTCCTGCAGTTAGATGAATTTTTGGAGTGTGATCAGTTTATGCTGAAATTATATGATGTTGGGGCTGCAGTTGTCGGGGAGTGAATTAGATGCCTCAAGATATTCCTTCCCAAACTGTATCCCTAATCCTACTTAGCTTGCTCCCTGGGAAGTATAAATTTGAAAAATATTTGCTCTTTTTGACAGAGTGGTGCTCGAATCAATATTTCAGAAGGCTCCTGTCCAGAGAGAATTGTGACAATAACAGGCCCAACAGATGCAATTTTTAAAGCTTTTTCTATGATTGCACTAAAATTTGAAGAGGTAAGCAAATAAAATATGACTTTTTCTCTCTTCAAGTTAAAATACAAACACTGCTTGAATCTTCTCATGTTTGCTTTAATGTTAAATATGATTTGTTTAATGTTCTATTTAATAGCAATGAAAGTGGTTGTATTTTTATAAATGCTTTTGGCAGTAACACTGAAGAAAAATAATGGGTCAATTTACAAGCTGTTTGATCATTTCTTTTGCTTTTTGGAGGCTTCAGGGAAAAGCAATTGCTTCTAGTAATGTGCACTAATGGTAGGGAAAATGTCTTGGAAAATTTCTGGTCCCATTGTGGATTTGATTTGAAAAGAATAATTGCCTAACTTTTAGCTCTGTTTTTATATTATTCCATTTGGCATTGATATAAATTTTGTATATGTCAAAATGAATATATAATTCATTCAACTAGAAAATTTTTATTTTAAAAACAAACTCTATGATTACCAGTTACCATATTTAAAGCTTGGCTTTTAAAATTAATGAAATAAAGGCACAAAGAGTAAGTGAGGCAAGAGAGCACTCAATTTACTGTAGAATAACAGTTCTGTGCAGATACCTACCTAAAGTGCTGAAGCTGTTCAAGCTTCATGGACCAACTATGATTAGATATGGTCACCACTTTAACAGGAAACCTCACAGAAAAGGCAGAAGGCTACAGAGCATGAACCCTGGTCGCTCAGGAGAGGATTTAACTCCCTCGACTTTCAAAAATCAGATGTTCAGTCCAGGCATCTCTCCTGGCCTCTGTGGAGAGACAGAGGCCCCTGCAGAAGGCAATTCACCTTCCGCTAAAGGAAGAGACTGCAGATAGGTGGACTGAATCACCTGCAAGATGGAGAAAGGGGCTGTGTCTCTCCATCAGTAATTAAACTAAAGGGATTTTAATCCCTTTCTTATGAGTACTTGTCTCTCCAAGTCAGTGAGGTTAGTCTCCACATCTCCTCATAGCACTGGGAGATGCTGGCATCAACAGGGAATGTCAGCACATGCCTTTTTTTACCCGTGGTGATTGTTCACATTTAGAGTAACAGGACTAGAAGAGAGCTTGTGGGTCATCAGATGCAGTTGTCTTCTAGCATAAGCAGTATATCTTGCAACCTCCTTCATAGCATGATCAAGAACTAGTTACATTTTTTCCTACTTTTTCCTGATATTGCATCCACAACCTCAGTTCTCTGATAAATAGACACCTTATTTTCACTCCTCACCTAAATTTATTCATAAGCAGTTTATACAGCTTTGATCTTGTGCCAGCACTGGCCATTATTTTAAATAATTCTTGCCTTTCCATCCCTGAGGATTGCCCTTTTAGACGTATTTTTAGAAACCAGTTTTATCCCCTCACACACTTGCTTTTGCCAAAGTGAGCCAAGTCTTTCAGAGGATGCATTCCCCACCCCTCTCATGACTCTAGTAGTCCCTTTCTACCTTTTCCCAGTTACAGTTTCTGTTAAATGTATGTGTTAATTGTGGACAGGTTGCAAATGAAGTTCCACAGGGGCTTATTTAATGGCGCTAACAGTCCTCTGTTCTGGCTATCATGCTAACACATCTCCACTGCTGCTGGAAATGCCTCACCTCCTACTAGTGTAATGTTTTGCACATAACCATGCTGTGCCTCGTGGGTATCCCCAGCTCCCTCTCAGGTGTTTTCAGTGGGAACCTCTTTGGTCTCGGCAGACATTCCTGTCAGCCCCCAAACAAATGACCCTTTTTTATATACTGCAAATGTTGATCCCATTTATATTTCTCCAGTCCTTCATGGGTTTTCAGATCTTCCTGTGTGATATTCCAATCCTTCAATATGTTGACAAAGTACCCTGTTTTCTGTGGCATGGTATATTTTAGAAGAACGCTAATTTTTTTTTGCTTACCAGTTATTAATAATAATGATTTTGAGGTTGAAACCTGCAGAACCACACACGTAATTCTCTCCAGCCCAATTTTAAAACCACCTGTTGTCATCTCCATCTCAGCTTTATCTCCTACCCATCTTGTACCAATCCCTGTTTCTCCTAGCTTAAGAGGCAGCTTCACGTATGGTACCATACCCTCCAATCCACAGAGACCTGGAGAGAGAAGTCTCTCTGTTCTCTACATGAAAAACATGTTCTGCCTAAGGCCTTATCCTGAAAAATGGTGAGGGAATCATTAACAGAGAAAATCTCTGCCAGTTCCCACCAAAACGAGTACCCGCTGGAAATAATGCTGCATTTCTCATCAAAATATTGAACAGTGCACAGCATCAGATCCCCACCCCACCACCCAACACCATGTTATCTTTGAAAGTGCTGTAGCTAGCAGTAGGCAAAGAAATCCAAAATTCAGGCATCTGACTGGATTTTATACATATTTACCCTTGTAGATTTTAGAGGGTAGTCTGGACTCTTCATGTGGATATTGGGAAAGGGGTATTGGCACTCCCTGCATGTAAGGTACTGCAGTTATCTTCTGAAATACCTGTATTTAGTTTTAATATAATTTGTTTCTGGTATTTTTAAAAGAACAGAGGTAAAGAAAAACATCTCATATAATCAGTTAGGTTTCCTATAATTATTCCTGTCAACAAAATGAGGTAACTGTAATACTTTGGAGGCAAAATAAATTGCTGTTTCAGAAATTACAAATGAGCTAACTAAGAAATGTTACTTTTCATGCATATCTTTTTGTTGGAGATCTCTTCAGCCACTTAAAAAACTGAAAATTCCAGAGCAGACAGTGCCTGGCCCAGCTCTGGTTATTGCAGCTACCTTCAAACAGAACAAAAAAGATGCATGTGTGAAACTGATGGTTTGAGGGATTTTTTGGTATTTGTTACGCATGTCCACATGAAGCATTTTGACATGAAGCTCTTGAACTGTTAATTCAACCCTACAGCTGTGTGGCTGGGGATAAGCAGGTCTGGGAAGACATGGGAGCCCTGGAATGCTTTTCTAATGTTAGCAAAATGCTCAAAATGCATCCAATAGGGGAAAAAAAAAAAAAAAATCTGGAGGAGTGGTCTCTCTGCGGTTGCTCCGCAGCCTTATATCACTCTGCTTTGACAGCCTTCCTAATAAAAGTTGATTTTCTAGCAGCTTGATGATGAATTTACGAGCTAGGCAGGTAATTACTTAAACAACTGAAGTATTTACTGCAGAGCAAAAAGAGAGTTGTTAAAAAATGGCACTAACCCAGGCAGACCACTGGAGTTGCAAGAGAGAACATTTTAGAGCAGTGATTTCCAGCCTGAAGGCTGAGAGCCGAGAAATGCAGCTGTAAGTTCACGGGTGAGTGGAGCAGCTCTGGTTTGGGGTACAAATATGCATAATCCACTGGAAGCATATGGCAGTTAGGTGCTGGAAAAACCAGCAGGCAGAGCTCAGTGGTCAGACCTTCTCCAAACAAATAAGAAAAAGGTTGGCAGAATCCTTGTTCATTTGCAAACATTTATGAAGAAATTGCTCAGCTCTAGGAATAAGGAGGAGGGAAAGGCAAGGTGATAAAAGCAGTTGAGATGATGCCTTTTTGGCAAATAGTAACTCCTGCTGCTGCAACTAAGGTAAATCCCGTGGTGGTCATTACCGGGTAAGGAGCCACCTCACAGACTCATTGTACTTGTTGTGGAAATTGGCAGGTTTAACGTTTCATTTAAAAAGCAGTAAAGAAGAATTTTGATACATTTTTCCCTGGTGGGTTGGTAGATTTCTGAGCTGTCAGGTTTGCTGGCCCTGGAGAGCTGTAGACACTGTGACTCTGGGATTCCAGGAGCTAGGGATGCTGCAAGGCTTCAACACTGGGAGATGGCTCTCCCACCACTTCCAGGCTCCCAGTTAGCCTGTCCTGGCTGAGGAGCAGCCCAGGCAAGCGGGCAGAAAGCCATGCAAGTTCCAGCTCTAGCGTCTGCCAGAGCCCTGAGGAAATCTATGCAGTGCCACAGAAAATTAGAGGTTAAAGAAATAGGAATCTCCCAGTTCAAAAGACAACTGTTCTGTGAGAAAGTCTCCAGCCAGTCCTACCTGGGAGCCTGCAGTTCTGAAGGGGATTTTTTTTCTGCTCCTTTCTCTTTTGTTGTGTTTTTTAGCTGGACTAACGCCTTTATGCACTCCATGCTGCTGAGCCTGCGTATTTCAGTTTTGCTCTTTTTAAATAATGAGGAGAAAATAAAGAGAATAGCAGCTTCTAACTTTTGTGAAGTGCTTTTGAAGGCAGTAAGTGCAGTGAAGGCTTTGAGGCCAGGCCACATACGATATAGAAGCGGCAGGTGTTATCAGGGTCATGCTGGGTGGCTGAAGAGGGTTATTTACCTACATCTGGATGATCATGTGCCTCCACCTGACACAAGCGTGATATAGTGAGATGGCATCTTCCAGATGAAAAATTGGCATGACCTGTGTTTTATTTCAGATACACGGGTGTTGCAAAATTCCGTTATCCTTCTCGCTTTATTTTAGATTGCAATTGCTTACTGACACAGGCACTAAGCAAAATGTGAGTTACTGGCTGGCAGAGGAATGATTTGATAGCTGTCTTGTGGCATGCAGCAATGCCTCATTCCATTCAAGATTTTTTTTTCTTCTCTTTTAAGCTAAGCAAGGTCACGCTGAGCCATTTCTTGAACGGGAGGATGCTGCCATCCCAAATGTAGAGGTACTGCAGGAATCAGTGCTGGTGTCACTGAGCTCCTGCACCAGTTCAACAAGGCATGCAGTTGTTTAAAGTACTTTTTTTGTTTGTTTTTAATGTGGGGTCCTGATCACATAGTATAGGCACTTTTTTTTTTAACAAGTGGTAGTCTGGATAAGTGAGAATGTAGGGAATCACATCAGTTCTGTCCGCTGGAACTCTTGTTGCATCATAAATGAGTTAAATGAATATGAAATGCATGTTTTCGGTTATTCTTGTCCTAATCTTTTGGGTAGCATTTCTGTGAAGAGTGTAATAGCTGTGCCGTGCCACCTCACAGATAGATGAAATGGTATTTTCAGCTCACAGCTAGTGTTAGCAAACCGCATTGAGATTCTCATGAGTTGCTGGGCAGGTGCCATGCAGCTTGCGGCTTTTTTTGGTGATCCTAAGTGCTCTCAACAGCATCCCATCGATCAGTGGGAAGATAAGCTTTATCTTTCCCTCTGTGATGAAGACTTCAGAGGGATTGTTTTATGTTGCCTAGAAGATTTTGAACAAACAAAATATATTTAAAACAATGTAGACCTTGCAACAAATAGTACATTGAAATGCTCATGAGAACGTATAGTGTAGACTCATTGGATAATGAGATATACGGATATAGGTTACCTGGATACAGGTAATTGCTGTTCTGCTGAGCTCTTTATACTCTGGTTACATAGCTGTGATGGAAAAGATTTTAGAAATTATGTAGCCTACAAATACTTATGGATCTGCTACAAAAGAGAAATTAAACCTGGGGGGACAGCAAAATATTTATCAAAATAATCTGATTTTCTCTGCTTCAGATTATTCACAGATTCTTTGTCATTCCCTCTTTAAACCTTTTTTCTCTGTATCAAACCTGACAAGAAACTGCGTGAAATGTAAAGCCATATCATATAATAGAAATGTTCTAACTGAGATGGTAGAAAAGAGACCAAATCAGGATTCGGGGGCCTGTGAACTGAAAAGCCTCTTTCTCTTTGCCATCTGCTACGGCCAGTCTAGTGACAGATACCACCTCCTCCTCCTAGTCTGGCCTCGGAGACTGTCCTCTGGTCCAGCAGCGTGGACCTGCAACACCAGGCAACAAAAGGCGTCCTCTGGCACAAGCCGCTTGTGCGGTTCGTGCTTACAGAGTACCACCGGCAGAGCCGGTGGCTTTACTTGCAGCAGAAACCAACCACAGCTGGTTGCACGCTCCCCGGGTCTCTACGAGCAGCCTGGGCATTTGCTCGGAGCCCTTCAGCGCTCGCCAGAAATGACGGATCCTCCGCTGATTCTCACTGACGTTGTGATTACAGGACATAAACGCTTCAATGACAAACAGCACGGTGACAAGCAAACCGCCTGTAACGCTGCGGCTCGTCGTCCCGGCAAGTCAGTGTGGATCCCTTATAGGAAAAGGAGGTTCCAAAATCAAAGAAATCAGGGAGGTAAGTCTTGGGATGTCTGCCGGGCACACTGGCTAGCTCAGCGTCCTCCCGCGGCGTGCCCTGCCACCATCGGCTGCTGCACTTTGCTCATAGAATCATTGAGGTTGGA
>VZTL01061969.1:11845-37372 GCA_013400535.1 Scopus umbretta | reverse complement strand
CCCCCCCCCTGTTATTTTATACCAAAACTTACAACTATTTAAATATCGTCTCTGATTGTGTTCCTCTAAATCCCCACTTATGCTGGAAAGCCTCCCATATTTATACACTCAGAAATAAACAAAATCACCACAGTTTCATGTGCAGACAATGATGGAGGAGATGGAGTGAACTGTTTGGCCCTTGCCGCTTTTTAAGTTTGCAGAGTCAGTGGCAGAGTGTTTTGTTCCTGGCTATGCCAGTGCAAAATCAAAGTAGCATGATGGACTTGAATAACTCTGGCTCCAGCTTATCATTAACTTCAAGGGATTTACTCCACACGTCAGTCGGTCACTGAATACATAATCTGACCCGGGAAAAGGCACAAACTGTAAATCAGTGCCTGATTTGGTGCTGAGCCAATGCTGGTGGGAGAAATGCTTTCAAGAGATTCGGTAAAAAGTATTTCTTAGATAATGAACATGCCTACAGAAAGAGGCCTTATCAAATGTGGAATGAGTATAGTCTATCAAACATTTGCTTTCAACTTCTTCTGATCCCCTGTAAAGTACAAGCTCTGGATGATGCAGCGAAGAAGGGAGTTTCAGCCTCTCACGTGCAAGGTTATGGCATTTGGAGGTGTTGGGTCTTGTGTCACCCCCGTGTTCTGTGGGTGGAGAAAGGGCTGCTGGAAACACTCCTTGGCTCAGTGGCACTCTTTAAGAAGGAGGGAGAAAATTACTCTTTTATTACAAGTTTTGCCAAATGATCTCTGAGAAAATGTGATATCATTCATATGCATTGCCAAGCTGGAGAGATGCCGCACATCTTGGCAGCCATCTAGAGCTAACATATAATTCCTTTGGGTTGGTATGGGCTTTATCAGAAACAGCTCCATATGCAGTATTTACATAACTGTGGTGGAGTGTGAGAATAAACACAGCTGTGGCATTGCCCTAAATATTTCAATTCAGTGGGGAATTAAGGGAACTTTATCACTGAACTGCAGATAAACAGAAGTCAGTAAGCGGTGGTCAGTTTAGCCAAGGAATAAATCAAAGCTACAATGGCTGGACTGCTGGAAACATTGAAGTGCTTAAGTGTTGGAGTTTACTAAGGTCACTGGTATTTTTTTGCTTTTCAAAAAATATGGAAATACCATCAGTCAGCTGTTATACAAAAAACATCATCCAAATGGACTGGTGAATCAAAGCAGCGTAGGCTGAAAGGCAGAAAAGGGGAGTTTATAGGGACTCAGCGCTTTCCCCTTCGGATTGCAGTCGGAGCCCATGGGTTTCTGGGAAGATTATAAGTTCCTGTCAGTATCTCCGTCCCAACTGGCTGCGGAGATTGGAGTCCTGGATCTTGAGAAGAAATCTGTAAGCCTGGTTTCTGAACGATAGTTTAGTGCCCAGATCTTATAGCAAATAGCCAGTAGCAGAGTTCAGGTAGTTGAAGATTTAGAGTTTTGTCCTTATGATATGAATAAAAAAGGTACCCTACCTAGCAGCTTGCACAGGAAAGATGCTTGCAGATGTATTCCTCAGGCTGGACTAGTGCCGTGGATAAAAGGATTCAGTTCCAGGGCTGTCAATGCAGCATTTATTCCTGTTTTGAACTCACTTTCGAGAAGTGTAGCAGTATTGTCCAATCTTCCTGTCACTCAGCTCATGGAATGAGGTAGACTTTCTGTAGTTGTTAGTGCATCACCATCAAACTTTGATGACTGACAAGCAGTCCCCAAAATAGCCCCATTAGAAGTCACTGAGGGGTGATATTTTAAGAGTATCTTTGTGAGCATGGCTCATTATGTGTATGTGCATATGTACTGGAATATATACATTGTTATCATAGTAGAATGCGTATATATTAGCATATGAATAGTTTAGAACCCCTTAAACAGAATTGTTAAGAGCTAGCTAAATGTTCGTTATTTTAGGGGACAGAACTCTTGTAGAAATGCTTAAATAAGCCACCATCAAGGGAAATACACTTTGATGAAGGCCCAAGTAGCAAAATACTTGTTTGTATGTTAATCCACTTGCTTTAAGTAAGAATTTAAGTGTATTCTAAATTGGAGGGAAGTGAGTTGCCATTTGGAAGCTCTTTCAGTTCTAGATAATTTATTTTCAAACCAAAGCCTGCTACAACTCTAACTTAAAAGAAATGACCCAAGTTTGCTGCTCTTCCTTTGCAGCTGAAAAAGCAGCAGGTTCTTCTGTGTCTTCGTAGTCCTTGTTCAGCGCTTTGTTTACCGCACAATACACAGTGACTTTAGAGGTGGGAGTTCCCTTATAGAAACCACAGTCTTTGTAAAGAGCGTTGTTTCACACAATCCATACGGTGCATTAACATTTTTCAAAACCAGCACAATACTGCTGTGCCGTCCAAATATTTTTTCTCTTTAAAATGGGAGTTAGAGTGCAGAATATACCGAGTGCTGCTCCTGGCTTGTTCCCTGCCTCATTTTCACCTTTCCACTTTGTGGGTGGTGACATGGGGATGCTGTCACTGACCTCATTTGTAAAATGCTGTGAGATCTTGTGCCAAAAAGTGCTCTGCAAGTAATAAGCAATGTTTCACCGATATACCACAATGTAGTTGGAAAATCCAAGCCTGTCTAATTTGTTCCCATTAATAGCTGCCTACAAGACCAAGTTCAAACTCAAGTTCATAAGGCAGTGGGAGAGCAGTGTTTCTGATGGAAAGACAGTCCAGGGTGTGGTAGCTGTGCATGACTGTAATGATCATCAGACACAAATGTCTAAATCATAACCGTCGGGGAGACAGCTTTTTCTGGCAGTTCAGAAAAAAATCAGAGCGTGATTGGGAACATGTCTATCTACAAACATAGTTTTCTTATTCACTAGACCTGCATCATCTGACAACAAATTTTCCTTTCAGTACCTGAGGTTGAATCCTCAGTGCATCCTGGAGCGGCTGAAGTATAGCCTTTATTTTCAGTCAGTGCTGAGCTCCAGCAGCTTTACTGAGGAAACATGCGTTACTGTGTTGGCTCAGCACTTTCTGAAAAATCAACCCACTTTTTACACTGTCCAAACAGTGATTTAGGACCCTGAACAGTTCAGCTGCTGAGTTTGGAAAACCATGACCTTTTCTATCTTTGGAGCAGTGTCTTAGTGGAGACCTCCCCTTCCCAAAATGGACAAAGATGAGCCCAGCGGTCATCACTCTCCAAGCCCCAGAGAGCTGCACAGATCGAGTCGCCCTCTGTTCTGTATTCTGATCTGGTTTAACCAATTAATTAAAACCTCTTAATTGTTAGTTAAGCTCCAAATCACAGGATTTTGTAATTGCATAACAAATATTTGCATTACAGTACTGTCTTGAACCTCAACCTGAATAAATTCTGCTGAACTAATTAACTGCTAATAATAATAATAATAACTAATTTTCTGCTACAGAAAGGAGTTGTTATGAGTCCCATATATCGGGCAGCAATACACAGGACAGAAGTATGTGCTTAGGCTCAGATCCCAGGTTGAATTTGTGTGGGTAACGTTCAGGGGCAGTCATTGTATGTCTGTAATGAAAAAGCACAAATGTGAGATGGAATTAAGTGATGGGCAATGACTAGGGCTTGGTTTTATAATCACTATGTAAAGATAAACCAGACTATTACTTAGTGGGTTATTTAACAAATGTTCAAGTAAAAGTGGCCCACAAAGCTGTAAAGAGCACACAAAGCCCCACTAATAACTAATAACTTCACTGAGAACAGAGCTGAAATAGCTGCAGCTGCCTCTCAAAGCATTTTTGTTGTTGTTGCTGCTGTTAGCAAAGGTGTTGGCACAGGCCCCGTAACCATGAAGGACAGGATTCATTTTCCTGGAAACTGTGTTCACCCGTGCTTTTTAAACCACAGTGGTGGGGTGGAAGCCCGCAGGATGGTCTAGTAAGCATAGTTTAGGGGGGAAAAAAAAAAACCCTCTCTCCACAGGGGTTTGGAAAACTGTAAAAGATGCCTGCCAGCAGCAATCATACAGTTGCGGTTAGCAGTTTCTTGCTGCTGCTGTTTAGAAGGGTCTAAATGGAGCAATGAGGACACTGGTAACTCCTGGAGAAGGCCCATTACGTTAGGCTTCTGGTTGATGCTTAGTGGTGTCACTGAAACCACAGTACAATCCTAAGAAAAATCCTTCATTTGGGACAAGGGTGGTTTTCATTTAGCTCTGTATGTGTAAAACACACACATTGAAAAACTCTGGGTGTGCCATGAGATCCAGCTAAAGGAGGCACCAACTTATCCCTGGCTTCTCTGCAGTCATCTCCCTTGCAGTTCTGGGTGCTTGCCATGTCGGTAAATGTTAATGGGTGAATTGGAACTCCTATTGACATGCTAGATGTGGGCTTGCATAAGCACTGGCAAATCCTCTTCTCAAGGATTTTACTGTAATGCCAGTACAGACCTGACTTCACTTAAGATGATCCTACTCTATTCAGATGTTGTTAAGGTAAGTTTTTAGTACTAGGTCTTGATATTTGTATCCTTCTTTTTAATTCATTGCTAACACTAAGTGGGGTAATAAATTTAGCCTCCTAACAGTACCTGAGTGAACATAATGTTTTTCCCCCCTCATTTTTCTAGACTTATTGAAGTTCATTCACCTGATGCCAAGCACACCGTGGTGCTCAGGAGTAAGGATTCAGCTACAGCCCAGGCCTGGTTCAATGCCATCCACTCCAGTGTCAATGAGCTCATCCCCAGGGTGATTGCAGAGGTCAGAGACCAGCTGGGTAAAACAGGGATTGCTGGAAGTCGAGAGATTAGGCATCTAGGCTGGCTTGCAGAAAAGGTAATGAAAACATTCTTCTTTTCATTTCTAAGCTCTCTATTTCTTGCTCGCTCTCTGTTCTTGAATTCAGCCTTGTCTGGAAGTGGAAAGGCTAAATGAGGTTCTGGGTTTTGATTTAGCTTTCCATGAAGACCTTTCTTTTCTTAATGTACCAATTTCTCTGTTTAAAAAAAAAAAAAAAAATCCCAGAAAACTAGAAGGTCCCCTGAGTTTTTGCTTCTGTATGACAATTAGCAGAGGTTTTCCTGGGAGGTCAGAAGTGTCTTCCTCTGTCAAGTTTAGGCATGGGACATGAGTCACAAAAAGTGACATGAGTCTCAGGCTCCCCTGCTGTTATGTCTCCTGTTCATGTATATGAGATGTCACCTTCCTACTCCCAGCCTGGGAAGTAACCAGTTACTTGGTCTGTGGTCCAGGTTACTTGGTCCAGGGTTGTGGGTTCATGCCCCACGTTGGGTGCTTGGGGTTTGGGGGTTGGACTTGAGACCTTTACAGGTCCCTTCCAACCCAAACCATTCTATGATGATCCACCCCTCCGCTGTGCCTGGCCGCAGGAGCCGAACATGGTCTGGAGCAAGAGGTGGTGTCCCCGCTGCACCTGGGAGCTTGTTCCATAACGTAATCCTGCATTTTAGCTCATCTTTGTAGAAGGCCGAGCTTGCAATTGCAACTCTTACCCCGTGTCTTGCACAATTTGAGTCTCAAAATATTTTATGCCACAGGGGAAAGCTGGTGTTCAGTTCGAAGTGTCTATTGACCTGTGGAAAGCTGACCCATGAATGCACAGGGATGGTATCAGTATGAGATGATCTGGTTTTAAATTGGTAGTCTCAGAATTTGTTTTAGGCACTGTACCAACTGACAAGTGTGGATTTGCTACGGTAACAGTGTTAGGATTGGGCCTAGAAATACCTCCCATCCAGATATTGCCTGGGTGGCTGTTCAGAGCATCTCTACCTGTCCAGCTGGTGTGCACGGAAAAATGGCCACTATGTACACTCTGCCCTTTCAACCTATGCATCTAGCACAGGTATGAAGCTGACTGCAATTGCCCTGAAAAAAATACTGTACATTTTATCCCTGTCTAGGATTTTGTAGATGAAAATACGGGATCCACAGGCGCAGGTGCCATATTTCTATCCAGCGTCCTTTAAGAAGGCACACCATTAATTTTTAGCAAAATGTGGGTCAGTCCACATCACTTGTAGCAAGGCAATGATTGCAAAACCTTTCAGGCAGATTTTGTATGTTTTCCTGTCCCTCCCTCCAAGCCTGCAGAGTGGGGAGGGCAGCACAACTCTATGACTTAGTGCTGTAGAAAATGTAAAAATTTGGGGGAATAATTTGGGGTTACACCACCGAAGCACTGGTAAGTAAATTTTAACAGTATTAAACTGTACAGCCCTGGGTTCTTTAATCTTGTTTTCCCTTTTGTATCCATTTCTATAAACTTATGAAAAGCTGAATTCTGTTGCAAAATCCTCTCCTCTGAAAGGGTAACTGCTCTGTAGCAGATCATATAGAACTTATATGTAAAATATTCACAGGTCAGTTTAAGCAGACACATGGCATGCTTCTGGTTTATGGATTTCATCTCCTTACAGTTAATACACCATATCCTGTTCACATGCCTCTTTCTCTTTGTTTTGCCTTATGGACTGAGATCTTATTTCATGTTACTCATTAAGGACCAGTTCAAGGTCCTGCTGAATTTAGTGGTGAAACTTGTGTTGCCTTTAATAGGGCCAAGCTGTGGCTGTGTGCACGTTCCAGTGTATTTATAGTGGCTGTCATCAAGAATTAGCCTTGAGAGATTTGCAGCGACGTTGTTACCCAAAAGTCAACATTTTTTTTCCACTAAACTAACCATCCAGAGCTGTGCAATAGTAGCAGAGTGAGGTCAAAAGTTCCCATCTTCTTCTCATGTTGGAGACCTGTTGGAAAGTTTTACACATGGTAAAAAGCAATGTGAAATTGCTTTTATTTGTTACTGGACTGTGGGCTGTAAAGCCCGGGTGAAAGAAAGAAAACCTGCAAGGTGGGAGAAGAAGGTATATATGCTGTGTATATATATATGCAAACTATATATTACTGTTTCAGAGGAGGAGTTCAAGGCAGCTAGGTGAGGTGTTGACCACAGGGCATTTCCTAGATGCAAACCTGGGATTGCCAGTGGGGAGAGATTAAATTCTGGAGTGATTCTTGGAAGCACCCTGGAAATACCAGCTTTCTTCTCCTGGGGTGAACTTCCCTACCACATCCACTGCTGGTTGGTTTCTAAATGTTGGAGTTAAGAAAGGGACGTCATTTTTGGTAGCCACAAAATAAAACAGGTGCCATTATTCCTAATATTACCATTAATTTTTTTTCTCTGTGATAATTGGTGGCATATCTTGCTATTTTTCCATAGACTGCAGTAGGAAGAAATCTGAACTCTGTTTTGAAAAGCATCTTAAACTGTAACTTTTAAGACAGCTTTTATGGCATCGCATTATGTTACTTACATCGCATATCCTTACAGTGAATTATCAGCAAAATGGAATGATGCTAAGTGAGATTAATTCCTCTGCTTGTTTGGGGAATGCAAAATATAATCCCATAGAAATTTCACTGTAATTTGCTGTGATTACTCTCTGCTTTCATTAAGCTATTTCCTGGTTTGACATTTTTTATATGTTTCTGCTCTAAACTTAGCTCTAAACTTCAACCTTTATGGTACTACAAAAATAGATTCATTAGTGGAGCCTCCCTCAGGTGCGTAACATTAAAATAAATAGTAGGTTATCTAAGGTGCTATGCAATTGCATGCTAACAGGATTCTTCCACCTTCATTGAACTTCCCTGTGAAGACAGCCCTAAATTTGTGGTCTTCAGCATGAAACATCCATCTTGCAGGTCCACCCTCAGGTCACTGGTTGTGCCCTGGGGTGGGCAGTGAGGCTCCGGCAGCAGGTAAAGCAAAGAGCTCTGCATCACTTTAAGAAAGCTAACACTCACTGTGGCATTATTATAGGTAAGGAGAAAAACAGCCAGAAGCGATCATTAAAGATGCCATATTCCCTCTTTTATTAAGGCACTAACCTTGTCCAGACCTTGACCCTATGGCAAGGGTTTCTGAAGCCAGCCAAGGATTAGGGAGTTGTATTAGTCACCAGCATCCTAAAACTTTTCTGTAACTAAGAGAAATGTCAAGTACGGGTTTGTAACGAAGTATGCGTGCTCCCCATCGCCATTTCTTTCTTGTATTTGTCTTTTCACTTCAGCAAGACCTGTGGGATTAACAACCACGCTAAGTAGGAGGGAACAGCTACATGTGGGTTTTAATCTTCTAAGGTCTTCCCTTTTTTTATGCTCCCTGTAAAGATACTTTTAGTGACCAAAGACAAAAAAAGAAGTTAGTAATGTTATGTTACTGAGGAGCTTTTCCATGTATGTGTGTTAATTGCCCCTCTTCTTTCCAGGAATCCTTTCCATCCTTGTAGAAATGTCTTTTCCACCTCTTTTTTTTCCCCACTTTTTTATACTTCTGCATATCCTGTGGCTTATAGAGGAGCTGAAACAGGCATCACTGCTTTTCTCTTCATACTTATCCACCTCTTCATGAGGAGCAAATTCGGCTCTTGCACTGGAGAGCTAACACTGAGGAAATGGTGGTATATTTTATCACTTCATAACGTCTGTTCCAATAGACCAAGATATCATTGGCAAAAGCTTTATCTACATTTTTGCCTCTTTAATGCAAACACAAAAAGGTGTTCTGGCAAAAGTGGCTTTGCAAAGGTAGCTTTTGCCAATTCAGCAATCAGCCACACAAGCAAAAGCATGACTGGTTTCAGGGGAAGCTGAAGCTGTAGCCAGGCGCCAGGCTTGTAGCTGGGTCAGTTAAAAAAAAAAACCAACCTAGATGAAACACCAAGCTCTGCGTCTCTCCCTGTCCTCGCTGTGCCAGTGACACTTTAAATGTAGGCTTGGAGGGAAGAAAAAACACTTCTGCAGCCAGAGACCGTTCTCCTTTCTGAACGTCAAACGTCTTACAGGCAGTGGGTTTCTTAAAATGGTCTCAAGGCTCCTTTGAGAAACTTACAAATAGGAGTTGCTGCAAGTTGTCTTTTAGAGTGTTAATATTTGAAGCTGCAGAAAAATTGCCCTTATGGGCTCTTCTCACTCGACGTTAACCACAGCGCTTGGTTCCTGTTCACGTCGCTCTGCCTGCGCAGGGCAAGCGTGTCGCTGCTCTGGCAGATCTGGTGCGGGGATCGCAGGGGAGAAGACACCTGATATTGGTGGGGAAACAACCAAAGCGGCACAGTGAATCAGAGTTGCTTTTCAGCTCCTGACACTATCTCCAAAATAAAAAGTGTGTTAATATATTATTGGTTGTTCAGTCTCCTCAAACCTTAGATAACGGTATCATTGTGTTAGAGCTGAAGTGCGAGGCATGTCACAGCAGAGTGATCTTCTTCGGTATCAAGCCATATATTGCAGTATTTTTTTTATACATATATATATATCTTCCTGTTCTCACTCTAATTTGGAGGAGGGAGTGATAACAGTAAGATTGTGAGCTGTGCAAGCTGTCCAAACAAGATTTAGGCAAACGGCACATGAGTGTATTTGAGGGTTTTTTTCCCCAGTCTGAAATGAAAAAGGTTCTGTTTTACCATTTCCTTTGGAAGTATGTTTGCTGGTTAGCAGAACAAGTAGAAAGCAACAGAGCCACGTTATTCTCAGCACAGATAAATGAGTTTTCAGAGCATGGGAGAGAAGCTTCAGTCTTAAAATTTTATATAATTTCCAAACTGTAAAAGCAAGCTTAAAATGTCTTTGCATGAGAAAAGCACCAGCCCATCAGGTAGTTAAAAGATTTTGCCTTTATTTGACACTGAATATCTGATTTTTAACCACCTTCCCATGAAGCACAGGAGCTGTTAGGCAGCATTTTAAAAACCCTGGCATGGCCGTGTCTGTGGCTGGGGCTGCCACCACCCCCTTAGCTCTCCTAGCTCTTCCATCGCGGTGGTGGCAGTGCTTGTCTGACCCTGAGCCAGATCAGACAGTTACGCTGGTAGAAAACTCATTACTTTTGGTGGGGTAGCATTAGCTTTCTGCAGGTTTTATTATGACAAATGCAAATCCCAGTGCAAGAGAAATAGTGAGAGCCTGTGGCAGAAGGGCAGGGACTGGGAAACAGGGCTGCCTCGTTAGGCAATGTACAACCCTTCCCCTGGGCTAGCTGCCTCGTCAGGCTGCACAGACTGCAACAGCGGCACGTTCAGGAATGAAATCTGGGTCGTACTAATCCCCGGGCCTGTGTTCTGGCCCTGGAAAGTACCTGTGTGCGCTTGGGCTGAAACTGCAGCAAGTTTTGGGTTGTACTGTGTCTTAGCCCCCAGTGCAAATCAGTGTATGATTTAACCAGATAAATAACATGCTAGAAACATGGGCGTTGCCTAACAATACTTTTACTCAGATGCCTAATTTCTTTGCAAGGAAATCACATTCCTGTAATGTGGCCTCCTTTGCAATTTCTAGTCTCTACAGGGTTTTTTTTGTTGTTCTTTTCTTTCAGTCTCTGTTTTCTTTACTGATTATCTAGGCATGTTTGTAAATACTACCCATCTATAATGCCCGGGAAGAAGAGCAAGGCAATTGGTCCTGGCCTCCTGTTTTGAGTGGTTAGAGAAGGACCTGATTTCTCATATTAATAATATACAGGTGGCCATAATCTTAAAATTGATCTGACCTTTTGGAGATTACATGTACCTCAAACTGGAAAATCTTCTGTGTGTCCTATATTAGAAATCGTACTTTTTAAGTCCCAGCTAATTGCTTTCTGTGGAGCACTTACATCCAAATGAAGAGCCGTGCTTTTGCCCTGTGTCACTTAACCTTGCAGCTTATTAATTCCGGAACTTATTTGTTTGCTTTGTAAAACACCACAACAGAGCGCTTAATTACATTAACAGTCTTCATTATCTGGGATAACGATCAGCCTGTTCTTAGGAAAGACGTAAACATGAAATAGCATGAAGAGTAATTTCCTCTTCCAGCTTCAGTGAGGTTCCTCCACAGACCACTTTTAGCAGCAGTATCATCGTTCTCTTGTTGCTTTAGGTGCATTCAGTAAATGGATATATATTAAGGAAAACTCAAGCTGAAAACAGCCATTTCATTCACCATACTGTTTTAAAGACTTTGCCAGTCTTTCTTTATCCGTAACACATGTGCTATTTCTTCCCATGCCGATGAGAGCCGAGCAAATGATAAATCTAAGTCAGGCAGAAGTGCTCAGTTCAAGAGAATTGGAAAGAAGAGTAAGTTTAAATAAATCATGAAAAATTGTAGGAATATGATGCTAAATGGAAGGCATGAAGGGCCTGAGCTAGAAAGTCTATACTTCTGCAGTACAGTTTGGGTGTTATAGTGAAGAAAACCCCCTCTATCAGATAATTAGGGAGCACAGTTAAATAGTGAGTGAGCGCTGTTGTGCCTGCGGTAGCTTTCAGGTGTTAAATTGTTCTTGCAGAAATTGAGCTGAAGTGTAAAACTGGGGCCCTGCATGTCCCCTCGCCCTTCCCACAAAGGCTGTGTTAGTTCTGGATGGATCCCAGCAGAGGTAATCACATCCTGCCTGCTCTCCCTCAGTCTTGATCTAACAGTCCTAAAAACTGACTTAAGTTTTCCCATAAAATACAGTATATTGCTATTGCTGTTCCTGTGAACCCCAGGAACAACAAGAACATTCCTTTTTAATGTCATACCACCATGAAGTTTTATTTAACTTCTCCCTTCCTGCTTCAGGAGGAATTGCGAGCCCGGAGACATGGCTCCTGCACTGGCAGCTATGCCTGTGCGGGCAGGGGGGACACGGAGCACAGGTGGGGTCCCCGTGGTGGCTGGTGACTCTGCTGAGGGAAGGACCTCCGCAGATGTCCCGTTGACAAATGCGGGGCAGGGTTTGAGAGGGGAAATGTTGAGCTGTATCTTGGAAGGAGGAGAGGATGCCGAAAGGAAACAGGGGGGGCTCGTTGCCTCCCCTGGGTGTGGAAGCTGTTTCTCTCAGTTCCTCCAGCGTGGCGGGTGGTGGCTGTGGGAGCACATCTCAGCGTGGTCTGGAGCACTGGCCACTTTGAGTGGTGCAGCTGCCATGGCATGGATGCTTAACTCTTTATTCTACATAAGGCAAACCTGAGCTGCTGCTTGGTTGGGCTGCGCTGGGCTGGATTTTGCTGCACAAGGGACTTTTTAGATCTTGGTAGATGAGGGGTTTTCTTCCTAGATCTTGCTAAATTTTTGGGACATTGGGCCTCTCCATCTTTTGCCTTGGCAACTGCAGTTGGATCTGTCCAAAAGGCTCCACCCTCATGCACATGCCGGATCAGCTCACCTTCCGGAGCTTCGCAGGTTTGAAAGCCCATGTTTGAATATATTTGCACTCACGTTCAGGAAGAAAAAAAAAAAAAAAAGCAGGAAAGATACAGTTATGATATGAAGGAAGGTTTTGATCCCTGTCTTTCAGAAGCAGGTGAAAGGCCTCCTTTTTTCTTTCAGCCTTTGACAGTAAATATTGCAAGAAAGACAGTGAATGAATTTGAGACAGTGATGCTTCTTGGTTTTCCAGTGTGATTTAAATGCAACACGACCCTCTCTTTAATAAAACACATGTTGCATAAGGAAGCAGAGACCTCTACTGAACCCGTATCCAGCCCTGCTGTCAGTGAGGAGCAGAGGGTGCCCTTCCCAATTATTTTAAGCACCTAAGCGCCAACACGACTGGTTGTCTTCTGCCCCGATGTGTTTCTGCCTCCTTCCACTGGTGCAAGTTGGGTGTCAGCAGTGGCAGGGTAGGAAAGGGGAGCACCTGTTCTTACCCAGCTGTGGGATGCAGAGTGGGAGAAAGATAACCTGCAGACCAGCATGTGGGTTGGAAAAGGTGTGGAGCTCATCCTGGGCGTTTGGAGTTATCAAGGGTGGGGAGGCTGGTATTAAGGCAATGCTTTGGGGCAAACTCAGCTGAAACAAGGAGCAAGGCAAATACAGACTGAGCAATAGCAAAGCCCTGAGCATCTCCCTCATCAACCGTGCTGACCTGAGCAGCACCATGACACACAGCTCACCCTCCGGCCCCTAGATCCCACTTCAGTTGCACGGGATGAACAGATTTATTCTCACAGCCCTGCAGCCGATCTACCCTGATTACACATCACTGCGAGTGATGGGCGCTAAGAAAGACAAGAGCTATGCTCTTGTGCTGTGTCTTTTTGAGTGGTTGTCTGCATTTTTCTGCTTACTGGCTGCATGTAAGAATCTTGAAGGGAAAGGGGTTGTCTATCTTGGAAAATCACAGATTTTCCAAACATTCAGTTCCCGTTGAGCTGTGTTTACTCTGTTCAAAGTTACCTTGTTCTCATTTGCTGGTTTTGTCTCTTGAAGTTAAAACTCACCTTCAGGGGAATGGAGGGGCCCATTAGGGGCGCATTGACCGTCAGGCTCTGCCCAGTATGAATTCCTCTCACCCCAGTCATCGGGGTTTTTTTTCTAGCGCAACAATACTCCCATTTCAGCTTTTTGATTAATGGCATGAATAAATAGATTAGAAAGCAGCAGAATAGGCCATAAAAACCCCTCTTCTCTCTGCCCTGCAGCCCTTCTTCCCCCAGGACCCTCAGCTGATCTCCATGGAGAAAACTCCTGGCAAAAGCGGAGGCATTCCTAGTAAAAATGCCCTAATTTAGAGGAAAACATTTGTTTTTTTCCGCTATGTTTTTGCATAGTGTTGCCCCATCCTGCTCACCCACTCGGCTGGCCATCAGAGGTACGTTGCCTCTGCCCACAAGTGCTTTTAGGACAGACGAGCTGGTTAATGTTTGAGGGGCGTTGCGGAAGAGCAGAGTATTGCTGCTGGTACGAGCAGAAGCAATATATGCCTTGTATCCTGTTTTGTCAAACAACTGTTAACAGAGAAAAATAAACAGATTTTCTAAAAATACCCTGAGAAGAAGCTGTGTTCTCTGTTGCAAAGAGGGATTGACCTTTAGAAGAATAGGAGAGTTTAAAAAAAAATAGTGAAGAAGGACAAGTTATATGCATTATAATTTTCAGTGTGGCAAGATATTTACTCAGTGCAGACTCTACAAATCCAGACCAATTTTAATTCTCAACCTGTGTTTATGTAATAGGTTCCTAAGGCTGTTAATGCCAGCCTTTTATCTTATTATCGTATCCTGTAAAAATAAAATTATACCCATAATATCCATGACAGCCCTTACAAAACTGTGCCATTAGACAATTCTATTGCAACACAGCAACTCTGGAAACTGCAGGGAAGTATTTCTTGTACAGCCTAATTGTTTTACCAATAGCATTTTCAACACCCTTGGTTGCTGGGGAAGAAAGAACATGATGATACCGTATGTAAAATAGCATATTTTGAAGTACTGATTTCAGGGCCTGACTGTGGCAAGAGTGCTTGAGTTAGGAGCGAAATCCTTGTAAGAACTGTACTTGGAACAAATCCACAGTTGAAAAGGTTTCTTGTATTGTTCTTCTCCCCTCTCTCTCTCTCTTAAACTAGTGTCTGTTTTATTTTAGTTATTTTAAGATGGGAAATGTTTTGACACTGGAGTTTTAACTGAAAGAAATAATAGTGCTAATAAAAAAAAATCCTTTTATTCCATTCCTCCAGATCCTTCAGTTCTGAAGATTTATTTCTGCCTGCAGAGTTACCCTCTCTGCTTAACTGGACAGTAATTGATAGTGTGCATCAAGATAATTAGTCTAACGAGTCTCCTAAACCCCAAGCCCCACAGCTACCTTTAAGCTCCACATTGTCTTTACTGTAATGTAAATAAAAGCTTTAGGAAAAGACTGAAAAACAAAAAATTGATAGCGAGGGAGCCTCCTTGCCCTCTCTAAGGGGTTTCCTCTTCTCGTTTTTAATGAGGCCCATATTAGTTGTCATTTGTACCTTCCCTGATGAATAGTTTGGAAGAAAAGCTTTTTCTGTGCACAGCAAAATTTGTGCCAAGTTGCTGACCTTTGCTTTTGGTGAGACTTCATTTGAGTCTCGGTCCCAAGCCCAAACATATTGTTGGATCAATCATGTTGATTTTTGGCTCTGATAGTAATGCGCAGCTAATGAGTTGTACGGTGTACACATTAACCTCAGACCCGACAGCGCTAATGCCAGGCACGTACCAAAACTGCTCTGGGGCTGCAGGAAAGACACACAGTGCTGGCATCTTAATAGAAGGAGACAATTAAAAACAGTAGAGCAGTATCACGGGTTCACTGCTTGTGGGATGTAGGATTTAATCAAAGCAGGAAAAACAAACTGTCTTCTGTCTGTTGAGAAAAAAAAAATCTCAATACCGTAAAGGTGCTTTATGGACTGTGAAATAGAGAGGAAAGCTTGAATGTTTAAACAGTAAGATAATGATTTTACTACCAAAAGGGAATCTATTTTGGGGAACAGTCTTTGAATAACATTAGATTTAACCTTGTCAGAGATTACCACCTAATGTTTATCATGGCATTGCAAGGAATTTGGGAGCATTGCTATATTTTTTTGATTAGTAGATACTATTTAGCAATACTTCAACAAAGTTCTCTTGTCCTCACAAGTAAAATTTCTAAGACCAATTGCTGAATTACCACAAACACCCAGCATCACTGGTTTTGAAAGCAGCTGTTTCTGATCACTTCCAAACGTAACACTTTCCTCGAAGGGCCAGATTTTGATCTCATTTTACAATTGTAAGTCTAGGGAGAGACAGTATATAGCTCATCATCCCCGTGGAGAGATGGACAAAAATCCCAACATGCGCAATATCTTTCTCCTGGCTGTTTTCCTCACTTGAAGGATTAGGAAGGGAAGGAAGAGTTGCACAATGACTACATAAGAAAGTAACATTTCCAGTTTTAATGTAAGACCTAAACAACCAGCTGCAGGGGACAGAGAAATAGAGGCAGAATAAATGTGATTTCTACAGGTCACACACATTTTTATGTCCTCCTCTTTGTGCAATGAAAACTGATCAGTAAGGCTGAAGGGCCATTACTGCTTCAAACGGAAAATCTAGTGAATTCAAATGGAAAAACCCGAAGTACCTAGAGATGGAATCTTTGGTGTTCACATTAGACTTTGGATGCAAGATAGGAAAAACAGCCTGAAAGGGACAGTGTGAGAAGGGGGGTCAGCAGGTGGAAGAATACAAACCAGGATCTTCTGGAAGAGCATGTATGAGAAACTGCCCCATCCTTGCATCATTCCTGGTAGGGTTCCGCATACAGGCAGCATTACCAAGGCCTGGGGAGGGTAGACATGAAAGAAGTGAAGTGGCCTCATGCTCAGATGAGGCATTGGGGACTTATCCTGTCAGACATACCATAAGGGTAGAGAAATTAGGTACTGTTGTATCACACCTGAGCTCATGGCAGAACTTGTTGGAATGACATCATATTTTCTCCAGCACTAGCGCAGCACACAGAAATAATGCAATTTCAACAGAGATGTGGTACACCATCCTTAGTAATAACCACACAATAGGATCCATGGAAAACTCTGCAATCCATTTTAGAGCTGTTTTTGCTGAAATGTCCCATGGAGTCACATAATAGTGACGCTGAGTATTTTCTCTTCTAACAGCTTAGTCTTTTTTTTTCCAAAAAGTCAGACAAGCGGCAGCAGAGTCACAGGTATAACAAGCAATAGAAGTTAAACTGATTGGAGATGGGGATCAGAAGAGTCAGAAGAAGTTGCTAAAAAACGGTGGCACTTTGATGGCGTGCTGTTATGAAGAGTGAGCCATCTCGTCAGCATCTCCAGCAAGTTCAGCAAAAGTACACTCATTCTTACCAGCTCCAGCTGCAAGACTCTTGAGGACCATCTCGGAGATCTAGGTGGATACCCTGGAATATTTTTTTTTAAGTACAGGGATTTCGACCCCCTCCTTTGGAAAGGTGTATCAGTTTGTACTGTGCATCTGTTCAATAGTCAGGGTACAAAACAGCCAAAGTGGCTGTTTCTTTCGGTGTACATCAGTGGGCTGCTCCCAACTTAGTGATGTTGCTGTTGAAGACAAATGGACTTACCAAAGGTTTTCTCAGATGTTATCTGGATTCCCTGAGTTTCAGGTGCTCTACGGTAACAGTAGCCCTGCTGGAAGGAAGCACCTGGGTTTTAACGACTAGATGCTAACAACTGTTAGCTGCAGTGAAAATTCCTGAAACTGTGTGAACACATCATGTTATTTTAGGGGCTTTTTTTATTTATACATTTCTGCTGAGCAGATGCTGCTGTGCAAACATTCATTTGTTGATCTTGTGCTCGGAATAGTTGCAGACATTGGCCAGAGTAGGCCGCCGATGTGTAGTATGGATATAGCTCCATTTTTGTGCTTCGTACTGGAAATGTCAGTGATGTTTATGCAAATAGCTCTAAAAAGTTCACTTTGAGGAGAAGCCTGCTATGGAAATAGAAGCTTACCTATTTGTTTATGGAATGAAAAGCTTGTACGTTATTATAAAAAGAAGTGTTTTATGGTGTGGTCTCTGGCCTCATCTCATCCCATGAGGCTGTCTGCAAGGCCCTTCGGGGGCGGGGGGTGGGGGGGGGATGCATTAAAACTTTGGTTTTAAATACACACATGTGTTCATTCCACTTATATATTCTTTGGATCCCTGAATCATAAGGTTAAAGAATGCATTAACATTCTCCCACCTAAAATTTCAAAACCGAGGTTTAAATCTGCATGCCCAAAACTGCAGGTAGATGTTAACAAGGCAAAGGCAACTGGAAGAGATGGAAATAGCTGGAGGTATTGCAAAGAGGAGCAGCGTGGAGAGGGATTGCACTGCTGCACAGGGTAGTGTGAGAACCTTTTATGTGACATTTTTGTCTTGAGGCCCCCTGCTTTTGTGTTTTTAGGGAAAGCTGGTTATTGAGGATGAGCTGATTACTGTTGGGTTCTTGCTTTGTTGTTGCAAGAGTTTGAAATGAGGGAGAGAGCAGCACTGTTTCTAGTGGTGATTGTTGTGGTTAATAACATAATATTAATAATTATGTTAGTATGAGACAGCCCAGGGACTAGCCAAACCTGGAATGCCATGGTGCAAGATTGCATCATAAACAGTACCGATAGGAGCAGGCCCTTCTCCAAACTCTAACCATCCAAGTAGGCAAGGTAGAAGAAGGAGGAAACATGGAACCACACATCAGACATTGTCAGTCTGCTGTGATTTTTGTTCCTGTGGGAAGTAAGCTAAATCAACAAGTGCAGAAAAACGAATAGAGCCTGTGGGAAGGGAAGAGTGGGAGAGCACTGGAAGAGATTGGGAGAGGAAGCTGAGCTATGGGAGCTGGCAGGAAAGTGATGGTGGAAGGAGCAGCCCACTGATGAGCTCCAGAGACCGTTGGGCACAGACAGGTGTACAAATTGTTGAGTGGGCTCGAAGGTGTTGAAATATCCGCTGTTGGCAAGAATAAGACCAGCCTTCTCTGAACCTTTCATAACCCTATGAGATTAATTATTCACAGCTGCAAGGAGACCTCAAAGAGAGGAATTTTAATTTCTCTATCTTTCACTTCAGATTGGACAGAGGGGCTGTTTGCGTTCATCAAAGGTCATGTACATCATCAGTTTCCATTAGCCTGGACACATCAAGTAAAACTTCAGTCTCTAGCCCCTTCAGATAACTTGAAACAGCTGCTTGGTTATTTGCAAGCACAAACAGAAGGAATGGCTTGTGGTTCTAGGATTGCATCCAAGCAAGTGAACAATTCTGTAAAACTGTTATGAGGAACCCACCACTAACTGATAACAGTTATGCACCTGTAGCACTGCATGGACCTGCAAAGAGGTTCAGAGTTTTGGAAACAACAGTGTTGCAGGCTGCTCTGCTGAAAAATGAAATACCGGAATACCAGTCTCAGAGGTAACATAGACCACAGGCTGCTTTGCTACTAGGAAAGCGAGTAGCCACCATGTTGTCTTATGTGAGCCCCAGAGGTTATCTGTTTAGTGCCCAGGATTCAGCAGCTGGTTATGAAGGTTATGGGCACGTGCAGGTAACAGCAAAGGAAGTTTGCTCCAGATCTCCCCTCTCCCTTCCCCTTCTATCACTCTGCAGTTCTCCCCTGGCATTCCCGATCACTGATTGCCTCTTCCTCTGATTTTAGCTGGGTTATCTGAGGATGCATGCTGTCTGAGAACGTACTTTGGAATAAACGATGCATTTAAAGGGGCACCGGCTGTATGCATGAAAATGTGGTAATAGCTAGCCTGATTTCCATCTGGCATTATTTAGGAGTAAATCCATTGACGTCAGTAGAATTGAATGGATATAAATATAATTGAAGTCAGGCCCTATATTTTTAAGGTTAAGCCTAGAAAATGCTGTAACTTACTCTCCCACCCCTCACTTTTCTTTTCTCTTTCAAGCCGAGCCACAAATATGAATGCCTTAATTGGGATTTAGTCTACTTCTGCCCAGTTTAATCAAAGATCTGTCAGTAAAGAATTTTACAAGATGCAGAGGTGAAGCCCTGCTGACCTCCTACCTATCTTTAGAAAATCTCACTGGCTGCTGGTTCTGAAAAGCCTCGGCAGCAGTTGTTCTTTTTTCCCTTGGTCAGTTATGTCAAGCAGCGTATCTGTAGCTATGTTTAGTTCTGAGAACAAACATGAGGCAGAAATGGAAGCTTTTTGGCAAGCAAAGAACATGATTTTCAGCTCATTCACACAGAATGGTGTTAATTAATAGATTGTTTTCTGACAAATAGTTAATTGTGCCTGACTGTTTTCCATATGGCTAAGGAAATAAAAAAGCCAATGAGGACTTGGTATTTAAAAATCCAGAAATTTTGGTATGAAACTGCTGGTATCATATCCAATCCAATCCCATTTGCTATACTTCTAAAATAGGTTATGTGAATATTAGCATATGACAATGTTAATGAAGTACAGGGTTTCCAATTTTCTTTTTGCAGTTTTATACTGGTGTTACTCAACTGAGTTATTTCAGATTTTTTATACCAGTATATGTAAGATGTTTAGGCCAGTGCAAACTACAAAAGAGATCTCAATGAAGAGACAAATATTTATCTTCATAGTAGGAATAAAACTGGAAGAAATAATATGTAAAATTTCCCAGTGACTTCAGTGCAAATACATTTCTGACACCAAGGGCAGAATTAGGTGTAGTCACTTGGTAATATTGATACGTGTTTTTCCTCTTGGGGTTTTCACTTTCTTGTAGCAGCAGAAGTAATAGCAGCTCTACGCTGCTCGTGTTACCCTCAGCCAGTGCTTACTGTAAGTGGCTGGCACTTGCTGGCTGGGGTGATTTATTAGCCCGCAGCAGGAAAGAGTCTTCCATTGATGAAATCAGTTGGTTCATGAGATCGTGTATCTCTCATGCCAAAAATCACTTATCTTTGGATATGTGATGTGTTTGTTAAGAGATGTAAAAGTCTAATGCCATTACCAGAAAGTTCTTTATTTTACTAAATTCTGTATTTCGGGGCTAATTCTTAAATCTGAAACCTTAGTTTCCTATCCTGGCCCCAGGGAGATAATCTGTAGCATGCAATCTGTTTATATGAGCTTTGAAAATTAACTTTATTCCTCCCAAGTTTTTCTTCTAGAGGAATGTTCAGTTCTCCGTAGAATTGTCCTATGAGTAGTTAAATGCTGTGATTATTGCAAAAATGTGAAACACTGAGAATGAGACCAGATAAAGAGCATTAGCTTTCAAAATTGCCTACCTCATAGCATGTAATTTGCTGATATTTGTAGGAATTGGGGCTGTAGATTGATGGCCCTAATTGTGTATCTTTTAGTAATCTAGATGAAATAACATGGCACAGCACTGAATCCATTTGTCCTGTGTGGCTAATTTAAAGCTCAGCATAGATAACTGCCAAGTAGAAGGATCTTTATGTTTGTCTTCCTCGTATGGCTCTGTTGAATATTCATAGTTTCCATTAACACATGCCTTTCAATATTTGCTACCTTTTTGTCGCAGATAGTAGATTAATTAAGAGTTGTTGCCATAAACCCCTGGGCTGTGATCTTGTCAGGTCTTGTAATATAAGCAGTATCAGGTCTGGGAAAGTGATGCCTCTTGAGAAGTGGGAGCTCACATCCTGACCATAGATCCAAACCTCATAGCTGGAATACTTTTACTTTAGGGTTATTTCTTCTACTAGCATCTTCTGAAATAAAGAGGTTTTGTGAAAGCTGAGCTCTCATTTTTATTGTAGGATCCTAGCCCCAGAGAAAAGCTTGACACTATGGAATGTCAGCAAAGCAAAAGGCTTGATGGATCAGCAAGAATTAAAATGTATTTTAAATACCAAGCAAACCTCAGACTGATTTTCAAGCCCCACTTGACATCCCCAAGGAGGCTTTGGCTGGCTAGAGTTGGTAATACTGGTTTCCTATTAAAGCTGCCGTGTCATTTATTTTTGCAATGTTAGGGATGTGTGTGCATTTCTTCATGTACCAGATAGGTAGTGGTGACAGCTATCCAGCAAACCACAGGACTGGTGACAAACTGCAGTTATCCTCTTGCTCTGAACTTTCTCTCCTGTGTTATTCCCACTTACCCATTTCCTCTGTGACCAACACTCTCCTGAAATTACTTCAGCAGAGTTAGAATAATGACCATCTTAAAAAAACATTTAGTTGAAAAAACAAAGTTGAGTTTTCTATTAGTCTCCCAAGCATGTAATGATACCTGCCCTCACAGTATTATCCCCGGGACCATGTGCTCCAGCATGGGCAACAATTTCCTAACAAGCTCGCTAAGGACTATGATCGTTACAGAACTAGCTAGACAAATCTTGGGAGCAAAGTCTGGCCTTTCCTGAGCAGAGGCTGAAGGAATTATCTTTCAAGTCATCTTCAGCCCTCTTGCTGTGAATCTAAGCATTCACATTTCTGAACCAGTGATTGGCTTAAGCCTTCTTGAAAAGCAGAAGAAGGATATTTTCAGCTTTTCAGTGGGGCAGGTGGCACTTTTTGATTAGATCCTATTTGTCATCTTTACCCATTCCTTAGAAAACTAACAAATCCCAAATCAAGAAGAACTCTCTGAAAGGGCAAAGATGTTAAAATTCAACTTTGTCCTGAGGGAGTAAAAGAAAGTGAATTGGATATTAAATGGAATAACTGTTCATTTCCTACCTTTACGGGCACCCTGGGGTCCACCAATAGTGAGATCCACCAAATGAGACCTACTGGTTGCCAAGGTATAGCAAGCTGGCAACCTCTTTGGTGGGCAGAGGTCTCTTGGAGTTCAGCTGGATTTCTGGGGAAAAAAATCATCCTGCCCATCAGAAAACTTTCAATTTGATAAACACATTCTAATGAAATTTACATGTTTAAGTTCCCTTTTTTTCCCCAGCAAGAAAGCAGGTGTAGTCTTTGAGAGTCTTAGCTTGTGGACGTCAGTCATCATGCTGGCGGAAATACAGACTTTCTGTTTCTATCCATTTAAAAAAAGATATGGTCTCAAATAATTGAATGGCTTTGAAAATGACAATCAGGTAAATAACTACATTATAAAAAAGACAAATATAGTAACTTCTTCTGATAGATCTTTACTTAGGCATCTAAATAAGTAGGTTTGGATTCCAAATTGTGACTAATTTTCATCAGACTTTTCAGGAACCTGTGGCTGCTCTGTGCTTTTTCAAAGCTAAGCCAAATTATTAAGTATTCTACTTGAATTTTTGCTTTTTCAACAAGGCTTCTAAACATTTCTCAGCATGTTCAAAATTCCAGTTGATGAAGCATAACATTTAGATTTTATCAGTGTTTTTTGAAGGTAATACATTTTTGTGCCAGGTGTCTAGTGAATTCACTCATTGGCTTGAGGTCATTAGTTGTATTGCAGTCCATCAGTATTACTGAATATTGATCAATGACACAATAGACTGAAATGACACAGTATTCTGGACTGTCCTTGAGACAACATAACAACAATGACAAAGAAACATCTTGTTCTCTCTGTATTGCTCCTCTACTATTTTTTCTTCCAGCACTTGTGATTTATAATGACCCTTACGTAAAGTAGTCAAATCTGTCAGTCTTGCAAATGTACCCGTCACAAAGGGCCATAATTTCTGGGACTGAATATTCGGAAAGACAGTGTCATAGCGAAAGGCACAGAACATCTTCTGGGACAGATTTCAGTCACTGTAGTTTTAATGTGGACATTGATGGTTACCTGTCCTTCACCAAATAGACACCGTAACAATTTCAAATGGCATTTTACATGTTTGAGCCATCATTAAAACCCGCAAGCTGCTTTCAGATCAAAACTCCACCTCCAGCATTCATGTTTGATTGGGTGCTGTTGTCAAGTGTTCTTGAGCTGATGATCAGAAATCCATGCACTTTTACTGAATTGGAAGATGAGATGTGTGTATCTTTTGAAGTAATGGGTACTATTACTCATTTATCCTAATCTGGTACCCACTTGATCAGCTGAAGTCAGATTCAATTGTAAATTACAGACTCTTCAGAGACAGTGAGTTGAAACTGTGGTGTCTTTACATTGATTCTGCGCCTGTACAATTACCATTATACTCTACTGATGATGATGAACTCCCTCATAAAATGCTTCATCTTGGCTTGAAGAGAAAACTCTGCTCACAGCAAAACTCCAGCATATAGCAACCTGCAGGGCATAGCAGAGAACAGTGGTTGTTCTTGGTATCCTGGAGCATACCTGGGGAAAATTGGTTTTCCCCACCACTGAGTAACAGTATCTGTTCTTGAGAAGTTGCGCAGGAGATGTGATAGAGCTTCCAAAGCTCCCTGTCTCTTTTCTTGCCTCTAACTCAAAGCCATTCATAGGTATGATCCCTTTTCTTCTGAGGCTGACCCTGATGTACAAAATGGCTCTAAAAACTGAAGATGAAGGTACAAGACCGTGCCATGGTCCTTCTTAGTGTTTCCTAGGGCAAGCTTTTCTTACTGGAGGAGGGGGACTGTTCCATTTTAAAAGGAAGTTCAGTGTGTTTCCCTCGGTATTAGGATTATTGTGCTTTGAGGTCCAGTGTTTCTTTTGGAGACAGCACAGCTGCTCATCTCTCCCAGAACTGAGCTGTGGCTTAGAAGTACAGTTCATCCCACATTTTAATTCTGTGATTTTTTATTTAAATATTTATTAAATGCCAGGCAGTTGCTGTCACCAACCTTTCTGTGACATGTTCATGAGATGTGTTTCAGAAAACAAGTTTAAAGCCACGCTCACTTGCAGTCTGAAGAGCCCAGACATCCCATAGATAATCTGTGCATACTCAAAATGCATGAATATACAAGAGATGCAAAGGTGTCTGCTAAAAGCATCTTCACTTTTATCCTGAATGTGTGGTGTGAGTGCGCTGGAAGAGAGAGTTTGCTGTGATTGCCTCCACTTTTTTTTGCTTTTATATAGCAGCTTTGTGCTTACCTCCCCTCTTCAGGCTTTCTGTTCATTTGTTCAATGAGTAGAACTGATTAGAAAAAGCCCGAGGTTAATGGTCTTTCCTTCCCTTCCCCTGTGCCTCTTTTATAAGCAACACTTAAAATGTGACCTCTTCCAGCACAGGTTTGTTCCCAGTCAAAGTGGCTTTGAAGGTCAGCTGAACTGTAGCTGGCCTGTCCACTATCTCTTGATCAGTTGCCAGTGCCAGCTGGGCTGTTTTGACCTTCTCCCATGTCTGACTTACCTTCTGTCTCTGTCCTTGTGACTTACAGGTTGGGCAGGCCTTCCTTGCCACAGCCCTTGAGTGATGAAATGTCCTCTTCCCTTCCCTGCTCTCTCCCCTGGCAATTTCTGAGAAGCAATTAAAAAAAAAAAAAAAAAAAAAAAGATAGCAAAGTGCAGGTTTTTCTACAGAAATAATTTAGCTCAACACTATATCTTTTTAGGAGCGGACCTTTGCTGTTTGCAAAGCCTTGCTATCATAAATTACCAGTACTTTAATTTCAGACAGTGCTCTCAGGGTCTGAAGAAGCTGCTATAGAAGAAAATGTGTTTTACTCAGAAAGCATCAGAATACTTAAACCACAGTAGAGTTCCTTTCACCTTCTCTAAGATGAAAAGCAATTGAAGTCTTTAACAAATGGTGTGGGGCATTTACCATCTCCTGTGCTCTCTGCCTGTTTGCTCTTCCCTGGAAAGATTCCTGACGTTATCAGAAAGCTAGAGTCTCCTGTCTCACTGCAAAAGACCTCTTACTTACAGATCTTCAAATCTCAACTTCATGCATTGCAAACTGATCCTGGGTCATGGTAGAGGTTTCTAAAATAGATGAATTACCATTTTTTTCCTGTTTGAGTCCTGTTTGGACATCTGTGTATTTGGTTAACCAGCTTCTGTGGACCAATGGATCAGGAGAAGAAAGAGAACACATCAGGTTTTTAAACTCTTCTCATGCAGTTGTGAAATATGTTTTTGCTTAAGGTATGTTGTACAGTGAATGAAGTTTATGTGATGATGGGTTTTCCACTCCCTTATATTCCTTATCTCTTGCAAGGAATCTACTGCAAAGGAAATCGAGAGTGTTAAACTCTACCAAATAAGAAGGATCAAGGACACACAGTTTATACAGCTCTAAATGGTTTAAGGTTGTGGTGGGTTGACCCTGGCTGGATGCCAAGTGCCCACCAAAGCCGCTCTATCACTTCACTTCTCAACTGGACAGGGGAGAGAAAATAAAACGAAAAAAAGCTCATG
>VZTL01061969.1:0-11625 GCA_013400535.1 Scopus umbretta | reverse complement strand
CTACCACCATTGCTGATGGGCTCAGCCTTGGCCAGCAGCGGGTCAGTCTTGGATCTGGCTGGCATTGGCGCTAGCCACTCCTGTAGCCTCCCCCACCCCCAACCTTGCCACGCAAACCCAATACAGGTACAATGTAACTACAAATCATCCTGCAAACGCTAAAGCTGTGATAACCATTTTATATTACTATCGCATTCATATTGATGCAACAGTAATGCAAAACATATGCATGAAAAACTGCATGTGTATGGAATAATTATACAATGAACTTTAACTCAGGGGCAACCTAAATGATGACTTTCTGAACCAAATGTGGACGACTTCATTTTTTCTGGTGTTTCATAGACTCATGGAATAATACAGGTTGGAAGGGAGTTCTTGCAGTTCAACTGCCCTGCTCTAAGCAGAGCCAACTAGACTCTAGAGCTTACTTAGGGCCTTGCCCAGTCATGTTGTGAGTATCTCGATGGGTAGACATTTCCCAGTCTGTTCCAGTGTTTGACCACTGTGACATAAAGAAAGTTTCTCTGGTTACCAAATCAGAATTTCCCTTGTTTCAACTTGTGGATATTGAATCCCATCCTCTCACTGTGCACCTCCAAGAAGAATTTGGCTCTGTCTTCTCTGTAGCATGGGAGACATGCAGCCCTCCAGACTTGCTTCCCAAGAGCCTAGTCCAAAATATAAAGTCATTAGAAAAGCTGTGGTTGACTTCACCGAGCTCCGGAGCAAACCTCCACTAAAAAACTGGAATTGGGCATTCTTGTTTGGCTGTAGGAAAGGTCTCAGATCACCTGCTGTTCTTGCGTGGGTGGGTACAGAGGACTGAGGTGCTTCTCTTGACATTTAGAAGTATTTGGATACGAATCAGAGCTGTTTGAAAATCCTGTTAGTCCAGAGAGTCAGGACATTGGCTTGAAGACATTGCTGTGGCTGACTGTGTTACTTTTGATAAAAGTTGGCTTGTGCCTTGTCATTTTAAAGGATATTTAGAAGGAGCTCAGACTTGAACAGTCCTGTCTTGAGAATGGGTGTCCTGCCCATGCTCAGCAAGGCCTGTAACTGCCAGTGTACCACCGAGCTCCGCTCAGGATAGCACGAGAGGTGGATCAGCCTGGTCCCTGCTGTGGTTCCCACCTACCCTGCGTGGCTCTGGCTGCTCGCACAGCAGCAGCACTGCAGCCAAGTGTGTGCATCGCTCGCTCGCTGCTCACAGGAGGCGATATTGTGCCCTTTGGGGGATTTTTGTGTGTGCACAGATCTGATAATGGCACAAGCCACCTCTGAGCCGTCACTGAGGTCAAAGAGAGAGAAGAACAAAACCAGACACATTTTCATTAGCTTTTTTTCCCCTAAACGATGTGCACGTTATTTCCTGTTTAAAAGTACAAAGTTTAGCAGCAAAACACATCTCATCTGCCTGTGGCGTGGGAGGTGTTGATATTCCCTGCCTACGGCTGTCACTTACACCCACTTCTGCATTGCAAATTGCCTCCCATCAAATGAGCTCACAGAAACACCAGCGTTGTTGTATGTGCTGGGGTTTGCGTGATGTATTTCTGCATCGCTGCTGTTCATCTTGCAAAAATCCTTTTCGGTCCCAGCTGTTATTTTCAGGAACTGACGAGTAGATGTCTGTAAATGCATCAAATTTATTCTCAACATGGACATAGCCCTTCATCAAAAGACGATGAAAAGGCAAGAAATACATAGCAGAACATATCCCAGCCTATGTGGAAGCTGGCTCTTGTCAGCACAGAGAGGTTTGAAGTGAGGGCGGAGGGAAAATAGCAAGAAAAAAGTTTCAGAAAATTCTTTCTTGGTTGCTCCTTCTGTGCTCTGTGTGAGAGGATAGTGTAGCTCTGGGATTTGAGGGGGGGTGATGGAAAAGGGGGTTAAACCACTTACTGTAAGTGTAAACCTGCTACCTTCAGAGCAGTTCTTTGAAAGGCCACATTTTGGATACTTGCTGCAGTGGAGTCTGCTGGCAATATATAATTTGTTTACTAAACAGGGAATGTAATTGAAATGTCCCTTTTAAGTTAATGAAAATATATAACAGCTTTCCAGAGTAGACCAACACCTCTAATTTAATTATCTGTGAGCCTCATAGATTAAAAGTATTCTTTCATCCATTCCTGGCAGCCTGAAGTAGATGAATAACTGAAATTCAAAGAAAAACCTTATGAAAAGGAGACCTGGCAGATGAAAGAGCAAAGGGCCAAACCATTTGTAAAAGGATTTATCTCCACTGAGATGCCCGTTGTCTTTACGACAACTAATTATATGTGAAAACTATTAAGGATTTGGAAGCTGTGATGCCCATTAAAGGGGCCGGGGTCCCCATTGCCTGCAGAAAAAAACAAGTTGGCTCCTCTTTGAAATACTGTTTGCTATGTATCAGAGAAGTTGCTCTTTAAGGGTACATTGTAAGCAGTGGCCTTAAGCACGTGAGCAGGTGCCAGAATACCAGCAGGAGCAGTCGTACAGGTAGCATTGTGCTCACTAGGTCGTTATTTGCAGAATCAGTCCTCCAGACCGCAGAGCCGGCCCTAAAGCAAAGCCTGGAGCGATGCTGCCTCACCGCTGCAGGGGCATCCAGCAGCAGCTGGAGCTCAGGCGCATCCTCAGTGCCGCGGGGTCCGGTGCGTCCTCGCGCTGTGTGAGCCGTCTGCTGTCTGCATTGAAGTACTTTTGCTCTCGTGTCAGCCGAAGGCTGATGGATAAGTCTCCATGTAGCTGCTGAAATACAGCAGCCGTTCTTGTGCACTTTTTGCAGCAGCCGTTCTTGTGCACTTTTTGTCCACCTTCTCACTTACGTCTGTTCCTGCTGTGTGTGTTACAGCAGCACTTGCCACCCCAGCCCAGCCCACAGCGTCCGTATGGAAAGGCAGAGCGTTTAGACTGACTTTGCAGAGGAGGCCTGTGGCCGAGCAAGACGTGAATGCAGGTCTCCTCTGGTGTCATCCCAGACCCAGCCATCATGTTGTTACACACACAAAAAATTAGGNGAAGCTGGCACTAACCGTCGCCTAAAATAGTGCCTCTAAAATGTATCTCAAATTATACTTAAATTTACTCTTACAGAAGTATTTTGTGCTATCTTTATGACTTGTCAGATTTTAAAACCTTTAAAATTTGAACAAATCCTTCACTTAGCTGCCTGTAAGCAGTGTGGGTTTTGCTTTTGTTTTGTAACTTGCTATTATACTCATGCCTGGTATGACGCTTGCTTGATCTGGATTAATTTCCCATGCCAGTTTGGTCTGAATGTGCCCTGTAGGCTAATGGTGTATTTGCAGCCTCTCTTCTTCCTTTGTAAAATGTGTTATTTAGCATTTACAGGACAGCGTGTTCTCTTTGACACCTTCCAGAAGTGCCAGCTGCCTGTCGAACAGCATGGCATCAGCTGTTAAAGCCTGATCCAAACCCCAACGAAATCAGGCAACAGTAATGCAATTCAAGGTTTTTAAGGAAAGGCAAGATCTTTTATTAGATCAGCTGTTACAGTTGGAAGAAAACAGGCAAGCTTTCAGGCACACAAATCCTTCTTCAGGTCTAAAATAGCAGCAGTATTGCTTACACCAGCATTCCTTAGCAGTGAGACAGCTATGGTCCCAGCAAGGTTTAAAAAATGTGATTAAAAGGGTGTGTATTGCATGGCCCTTCTTACTGGGGAGGGCTTCCCAGCAGGACACAGGGAAACACCGTTCTGCTCTCTCCCCTTCCCAGTATACACCCTGCAAACAGGGGAGAGAGACATCCTACAAGGAGAGGTAGTATAAGGTCACTTATACTTGAGAAAAAGTCTTCAACACATTATGACTGAGCCACATCTTCTCCATAGTCACCCTGCTATTGGGAAGAACGGAGGCAAAGCTGTGGGCTTCACTGTGCAGGTGGTAACCGCAGGATCTGTGCTGGAAATTCTGGCTCCTGATGTTTATGGCTGTCCAGCAAATAGTTATGGGTCCAAGCGGCAAAATTAATTTTATTCCGTTTCTTGTGGTTGCTTTACAGGGAACAGTGTTTCCCAAAGTTTGTGGAGTCACAGTTGACTGACTGGCCACCTAGTAACAAAGCTTGTGATTGAAAATGCTGCACAGGATGGTTCTGCAGAAAAGATGTGAGCAGCTTCCTGTAGTCTTTGGACTGCTTGTGGTCATGGAATAGAAAAATAAGAACTAACAGCCCATTACACTGCCTGCTTACTCCTCCAGATTGTGGATCTGAACACCCTGCTTTTTTATCCTATGATAGTCTTCATATTTATCTTCCTTTTTCTTTTCTGGAAATTTTCAAAAGTATGTACTAAAATCTTCAAATTAAAGAACACAGGCAGGTGCTCAAAAATTAAATGTTAACATTAACTGTAACATTTATTTCTATATTCCCATGCTAGGAACTGGGGTGTTAGCTGTAGTTAATAACTGTGGTATTAAGAAGCTGAGGATGCTTTTTGCTTGTGTGAATATTTCTGTGCTACATGGGCTGTGAGAACTCTGGATTTTGCATTCTTTCTGGAGTGTATTAATAGGTCTGTTAATCATGTGGCTTCTCTATTCAGCCCTGTTTGAAAATGAAAGGTTGCATTTTAAGAACCTGTCACTACAAGAAAATTGTAAATAAGTATTGACGCTTCTGAAGAAATTAAAAAGATGAACCTTTTACGAGTTTAAGTTGGTTAACTCACAGACATGAACAACCACTGAGCAAGTAATGCTGTAAACAGGAATATAATCATTGGAAAAGCTTAATTCAGAAGGAAAAATACCTCTTAAAAACAATGTAAGCCAAAAATCTTTGGTTTAAGTTTCAGATCTGCTTTGGGCATTGGTGTTCTGGTGCGAAGCTATCTTACAACTGTTTTGAAAGTCCTTAAAAGTTTAGAAATTTGTGGGATCCTTTCTTCACATGAAATACAAGTTTTTCAAATGCAGTTCTCAATCTGAATCCATCACTTAAGACACATCGCGCTTAAGGATCTGAATCACCATTCCTGGCTGTGCCACTCTCAGCCTGGCCAACCTTTGATTGATCTCTTTTATGTGTTTCTCCACCCAGTGATGTCCCCAGTGATACACGCCCATGGCAAGTGGGCTGGCATTAACCACAGAACGCCGTAGACAGCTGCTTCTTTTTCCTGGAGAAGGTTTTAATAGAGGAGTCATATAGACAACCTGATTCTCTAGTGAATCTCAGAATTTGTTTCATTCCTTTTAGTACCCTGCTGAGGCGTTTGGGTTTGAAAGCATGGATGTGAGTGTACTATATAATGTGGTTTCTTTTTTTTTATGTGCACCAAAAGAAAGATGATGAATTTGTCTGTGAAAGCCAAGAGCTTCATTCTCACTTGAAACTAAGAGCCTTTCATATTCCCATCTATTTTAAGACACTTCCATGGTGCCAACATAGAATATGTAAAAACCAGGATTCATACTTGATCCCCATAATGGTAATTGTGTAGCCATGTGGATGACCACATGCCTAACCTGCAAAATATAATTCCACACCTGGATTCTGCAGCCAGTAAAGGGCTCTGATGCTCTAGTTTTTAGACACCTTCTGCAGATGGGTTTCAAGTGTAGATGCAGATCTATCACTGAGTCAACCCCATGTTTAGGTTGGATCTCTTTACAAATTGGCACTTGTAAAACTGTTGGGAAGGAAAAAGGGTAAGAAGGAAGGAGAAGCAATGAAAACGTGAACTGCTAAGGAAAAAACCATCTGCTCCCAAACCTCTATTTTACTACCTGACACTCTTCTTTAACAGTGATGATGTTGCAGCTTTTTTCAGTCATGAAAATAGAAACAGCAGCAACAGTGCCCAGCATGCAGGTTAATGTGACAGCTACACTTGAATGGTGCACATTATAAATACACATTTAAGGTCCTCTCATGCATACCACACCTAAATAACAGCCAGCTCTGTCTCAGTGTTCTTCCACTACTGCATTTATGGAGTAGCCTGTAGTAAGGGAAGGCTGCGAGGAGGGCTGGAAATGGCAGTGCTAACGAGAGCAGCAGATGTCATTGCACTTTACTCCATTTCTGCTGCAGCTGGTAATAAATTCAGGTGGGAGACGTCAAAAAGCCAAAGAAGTAAAACTCTCTTTTGTTCATTATCTCGCCCAGGAGTCACCCGTATTGTCAGGCTTTCCACGATGGTAGCTTTGTCTCTTGTTGTTTCACTGAGACTTTGCTCTTTTTCAGGTGCCAGGAGACAATGAGAAGCACTGGAAGCCAGTGTTAGTGGTCTTGACGGAGAAGGACCTCTTAATATATGAGAGCATGCCGCGGATGAAGGAAGCTTGGTTCAGCCCTCTGCATACCTATCCCCTGCTAGCCACCAGGTACCTGTGCTTTTTTGTTACAATCTCTTCAAGAGTGGTGGGAACGGCTGAGTCAGCTGGGAACAGGTATAGCTGGTGCATAGCTATCTATCACACTTGAAATGTTGTGGTTTAAGAAGCAGATTCTTCTTCAATGGGCTCAGTTTAACTCCTCACTTCTCCTCCATTTCAAATTCTGGCTGAGGCTGATGGCCAGAAGCACACCAGAAGGATTATGGATGCAGCCGTTTGGCCTGGATCCAGAGGTAGGAGTGCTGAAAAAGCTGAGAGCTCGATCTCCTGAGATTTCTATCTCGGTGTACAGACCTGAGGGCTTGGCAGAAGCACGCAAATTTCCAGCCGCTTCTCCAGCCTGAAAAACGTGAAATTGCTGCCCTAAGTTGGATGTGCTGCTGTGGCAGTTCTGCACTACTGGTTTGGGGTTTTTGGGCAGTCACTCATGTGATGGAGACATGGAATTTCAGCATGGCTTGAGTTTCTGCTCTAGCAAATGAATTCCTGGCTTTTTTAGCTTAAAATGGTGAGCTTGGAAGACACATTCTTGAATCTAGATTGGAATCTGCATTATTTAAAAGGTATCCATCAACACTAATTCAGAGAGAGCTTTCCCATGGTTGCCTTTATGCAGTGGAAAGTGTCTGTTCTTCTTGATGTGAATCTTAATCGCATTTCTCTGCCAGTATGGTCAAAGGGCTTGAGAAAGAGCTGCTGTACCATTGTTTTGGCCTTGCTACAGGCCTCTATTGTACCATTTTCAATGAATTCTTATTCAGAAGGGCTGGTAACACATGGCCAAAAGCAGTGGGCCTATTACTGCACTCTCATTAGTTAATTTTTGTTCTTGGTCTCTTAGTTCTGTCCGCAAATGAACGGGGGCTTTGCTGCTAAATCATTATATTTTAAAAAAAAAAAAAATGAACTTGATTAATTACACTGATGGTTGTTTTGTCCCAGTCTACCTACCCGTGATGGAGCTTTCAGCCTTCCTGGGAAGCTGGCTTCTGACTCGCCCTTTGTTATTGTAACGTGAGGCAGGAGCCCCATACTTTGCAGCTTGCAGTCTGCCACGCATTGTGGCGGTGAAGGTCACTAAGGCTTTAGAGTTTGTGAAGCAAGAGCACCCCAGCAGAAGGTGATGCATCTCCTCCCCAGTGCTTCGGGGTGTCATTTGTGCATGGACTCAAGTCCTCCTCCTTACAGCGACTGGAGATTCTGCAGCACACCCTGCCCCTTCCTGCCCACATGTCATCACGTGTAAAGACAGCCCCTTGGTGGGAACCACCAGCCCGCATCATCAGGGACCACCGATTTACCAGATCAAACAATCTAAGTCCTCGGCTTGGAGGGCCTGTTACTTAATTACTTTTTCTCAGGAGATCAGATTTGAGAGCAGACAGGCTTGCCTTGGGTGGGGATAGTCACCTCCTAGTCCGATTCGATTCCCGTGTGAATGGAGGAGCATCGCCTGCAGGCTGGAGGGGAATGAGAAGTTGCTCAACACAGCTGTCGGGCTGCTGAAGGGTCTTTACGGACTGGGAAAACAAGTCTGTAAGAAAGATGGGATGTGGTTCACAAAGCGCAAAGTTCAGTGCTGGGGAATAATCCACTGCACTGGTTTGGGGTGGAGAATGACTGACAAAGTAGTTACTGTGCCGTGAAGCATCTAGAGAGTGTGGTGAAATTGCTTAAATCTACGGCGTTATGTTGTTGTGAAAACAGACAATCACCTTGCCTTATAGCAAGTGTGTTGCATGTTGGGCAGATGTGGTAATCTCACCTAACTACGGAGCATGATTAAAGCCTCAGGTGATACACCACCTTCAGGTGAGACATTACACTTCCAAAAAAAATGCCAGTTAACTGTAGAAGGTCTGGAAGAAAGCAACGCAAATGTAGAAAACACTATCAGTAGGGGAATACTTAACAAACCTTAGTTGTTTTATCTAGAGAAGTCCATGGAAAACATGTCAGTAGTTTTCAGGTATGAAGATGATACACAAGGAGGACAGGAGACCATGTTCTCCAGGTCCCTGCTGGATACAACAGGACATAGTTGGCTGCATTTGTGGCAGAGGGAGTTCGGGGTAGGTCCTGGGATAAACTTGGTGCGCGGGTGAAATACTAGATTAGATTCTCTAGCAAAGGTGTACAATCCTTGTCGCTGGGGACTTTGAAGGATGGGTGACACTGTAACCCTCAGGGGTGTGTCAGCACAGTTAGCCCTGCTCTGGGAAGGGAGATGCGCCAGGTGACCTCCTGAGAACCATTCCGGCCCTATCTGTGATTTCGTACTGGTATCGCTGTGAATCTAACACTCAGGTAAAGAGACAGCAGACATACCAAACTTGACACTCAGAATGGAGTCGCAATCTGATAAATACATATAAATACATGAATCCCCAAGGTGAGCAGAGTACCTAAATTGACAGATTCCCTAAATCATTACACCTACTGTTTTGGATGATTTTGATTAAAACCCTGCAGGATTCTGCTTTTATGATCTGTCACACTGAGTACAGTTATAACAAAAAATCACACAGGGTTTGCTATTGGTATTGACTGCTGTGTTCATGCTCGGTCAGTGATTACCCTCCTCGTGATGGGCTTTTTAATCCCCTCTGTGCATTGATCAGCGCAATTTAGAACTTTTCACCTGGAAAGTTTGCAGACCACATGTTGTAATCTTGGCTGCTCCCATCTTTCATATTTTTATGAGTCCTTGGGAAAAATTTTTGCTTAGCTAATGCATATTTGAAAAGCTGCTGAAACTGGAAAACTTCAATGCCAGATACTGTACAGAGTCATGCTTAATCTACCCAAGACATAATGAGCAAAGAAAATTGGAAAGTGGTAGAAGGATTACAGTCTTCCTACAGTATTTTAACAGCAGAATTTCAACATGCCCTTTCTGTTTGTTGATAAGTTTGCCTTCAACCTATGGATGCTATTAAGACCTAAAAATATTTTCCAGTCAGTCTTTCCCAGCTTTGTGCAGAATATAAGTAATAGCTCAAATAAAACTGAGATCAGGAGATTTAAGTTGCTCCTTTAAATCTCCGCACCGGGCGGCACAGCAGCTGGCTCGCGGCCCTGACTCCAAGGACCTGTTTGTCATAATCTCTGTTTCAGTGTTTCCTTATGCCTGAATAACAGTGCCTCCCTCTAGCATGGGAATGGGGCTTAAGTAATTACATCTTAAATGTTTGCAATCAAATTGCGTTATCTATCGTAGCCAGATACAAAATGAAAATTAAAAAAAAAAAAAAGAAAAAGCAGCCCATGTTGGAGTCTGATTAAAGATCAGACAAGTAGCTTTTGTGCGAAGCTGAGGTCTGTAACCAGAAAGTATTAAAACAGTTTGATAGGTAATGCCATGGAAAGTTCAGAAACTAGTTTGGGCACCAATTAGTCATCTGTGCAAGCAGAGAGAGGGGCATGCAGGGTGCACTGGGGTCCCTGAGCACCCCAGGGAAGGTGTACGAGGTGGCATGCAAGCGGGGCAAGTTCTGCACCCATCTTCCCAGGGCAGTGAAGGTGGTTGTGGCTCCCTCCATGTAGAGCTCGGATGAATGAGGGCTTGTGCAAAGGTTTCCAAAGAGTACAGCCATTCCACAGCAGGTTTCAAATGCTAAGTCAGGGGCAAGGAGTGGTTTCAACATAAGAAAGGTCAGATGATAAGTGGCTTTCTTCTGGGCAGAGCCGCATGACTATTGATACACTTGTATCGTGGCCTCTTCCGAGAGAAATCTCAAATGAGCAGCTGAACACTTGCTTTGAATGTCAGTGCTGGTTTCAGTGTCCTTTTTGAAAAGGCCATAGATTTTGCTGTTGCAATAAATGGTTGAAACTCTTTTCATAGCATTAGAATGAGAAACAGGTCCCAGTGAGTCTCACCCAGCACCAGCACTTCACATAGGACTGTACCCATCTTGCTATCACACATTTGCGAAGAATAATGCTAAAAAGGTCCCCAGAACATAGAAAGACAAAGGAGAAATTAGAGAAGATTAGAAACGTCTCCCTGGCTCCCTGGAGCATGCCAAGAGTTGCATTTTACAGCCGCTGCCTGCTATCTACACGCTGTGCAGACTTGATCGTGACCAACCTTCTCCTGCCCTCTTGCGGCTCTGGCTGCTCCAGGGAAGCGTGCATGTTCAGAAACCTCAGAAACCTTTCAGACATCTCAGAAACCTTCACGGAGCCCAGTGACCTTCAGGGATTGCAGTTGAATATTACCAGAGCCGGCCCTGGGGTGCCTTTTCAGCTCTGGGCTGCAGTGTGCACCACGCACGCAACCTCCGCTGCAGTTGAGTGACAGGAGGCGGGGGTGAGGGGAAGCCTTCTGTGAAGTTTCTAAGACTATTTTTTGCCTTTTAAGGTATTTTTGTGGGTTTTAGGAAGAAATATCTTTTATGTAAATGAAACAGCTCACGTGAATGCAAGTTTATTAAAGATTGGGAATCCTTTGACCTGTACCCAAATACATCAGTACTGACAGCTGATAGATAAATACTATCAAATGTTCCCCTGCATATTTTTCTAGTTCATGTTTAACTGCATGATTTTTGAAAGCACAATCTGGAGTTGTGTGATAGAAAAGGATTTTTAAATAGTGAGACTGAAATTTTAATAAAGAGGGGATAATGTGAATGAGAAGGCAGGCAAGAAACTGTGTTCATGTTGGATGTGTCCACATACTTTAATCTGTAAAGTACATCTTCATTCTATCCATATGCTGAAAAGCCTACAATGCCAGTGCTATGGATAAAGCATGAAGATGTAGGGGAGCAGGAAGGGATGGGAGCGAGGATTTGAAAGGAAATAAAACATTGGAACCATCTGTCTGTCACATATTCAGTATCACAAGTATCAGAAAACAATTTTTAGCACAGCTGATGAGCACTGTATAAAACAGAAGGGATGACACAGGGAAAAGCTGGGATAGTGTTATTTTTAAGGACAAAATTAATGTGATTTTCCAGGCTGCTTTCCTGCAGTTGTCCGTCCCCCCTACCCTGGTAGCCGAAGGCAGCATGAGCAGCAGCCCTGCCTGCGCCTGAGTGACTGGATGGGGCCAGGCAGCAGCAGGAGTCACTGGAGATTTCCGTTCCCGATACCCTGCCTTAATTATCAAGATGCAGCTTCTCCTCAGAGTTCGTACCTCCTTACACCAAATCAAAGTGAATAAAAGTTTTTGGGCTGTTTGTTTGCCACTGACTCCCTGACTGCAAAATGTACCTGGGGTGCAGGTAGAATCATAGAATCATTTTGG